>OU612045.1:28381789-28673140 GCA_914767935.1 Coremacera marginata | reverse complement strand
TTATTCATAGTAAAATACAATATGTTTAATTTAATCCAATGTATATATATTCAAATATTAAGGATTAAATGTGGATAATATATAAATATATTTTAAACAATTTTCATAAACTATCTTCACAAAATTTGTATGTATAAGCTTTGGCTAATGCAAAACTAACTGCAATCATTTAAATAAATGTAAAGTTTAACATAAAAAAGTGCACTGAAAAAATAACTTTTCATTGATGAAACGTACGTGACACTTGTAACTAACTTCTACAGCCAAGTATGGAAGGTATTTGACCATTATATGCTTATTATACAATATAATAACTTAAAAACTAAAGTGGAATCTTATTATATCATATAATAACTTCCAAAGTGAAGTGAAGTGAATGAAATTCTTATTATATAATATAATAACTTACAAACTAAAGTGAAGTCTTATTATCTCATATAATAGCTTCGAAAGTGAAGTGACATCTTATTATATCATATAATAAGTTCCAAAGTGAACTGAAATCTTATTATATAATATAATATCTTACATACTAGAGTGAAATCTTATTATATCATATAAGAACTTAATATGCGGCAAATATTTTGACTGAAAGTAATGTGAAAAAAATTTAAAGCCAAAAATAGTTTGTAAGTTATTATATTATATAATAAGAATTTCATTCACTTCACTTCACTTTGGAAGTTATTATATGATATAATAAGATTCCACTTTAGTTTTTAAGTTATTATATTGTATAATAAGCATATAATGGTCAAATACCTTCCATACTTGGCTGTAGAAGTTAGTTACAAGTGTCACGTACGTTTCATCAATGAAAAGTTATTTTTTCAGTGCACTTTTTTATGTTAAACTTTACATTTATTTAAATGATTGCAGTTAGTTTTGCATTAGCCAAAGCTTATACATACAAATTTTGTGAAGATAGTTTATGAAAATTGTTTAAAATATATTTATATATTATCCACATTTAATCCTTAATATTTGAATATATATACATTGGATTAAATTAAACATATTGTATTTTACTATGAATAAAATTTTATGTCTATTTTCCACATATTTTGTGAAGATAGTTTTTGAAGAATGTTTCAAATATTTTAAATATATCAATATATGTAATTCATTTGATTAAATGAAACATTTCACATAAATAAAATTTTGTAGATATGTTTTTCTCCTTGTTTTTATTTTGATTCGTTCTGTAAAATTAATGAAAAGAAATTAAAAGAAAAATTAATGAAAAAAAATAGAAGTCTTTTTTTTCATGCACATCGTATACATTCGAAACGAATAGCCGATCAAGTTTCTTATATGAAAAATTCTTCCTGAAAAATGCTCGTATTCGTTTCAACATATTTAACAACAGCAATCGCCGAATGGGTAAGGTGCTTATGGGTGACATGGTAAGTTTAAAATTATAATTTTAACATGTAGAGTTTTTCCATCAATGTAATAATTTATTGGTTATTAAAAACCTCGAAAATTAATTTTTTGTTTATTTTGTCACGTTTTGGTAAATATCTCATATTTTCGCCAGTTCGAAAACGTTCCGATTGTTCCAAAAATTGTATTTAATTTAATTTTAAATCTCGTTTCGAAAACGTTTTGATTATTCTAAAAATCTCGTATTAAATTGTTATACCTTGCAAGTTATACCACTTTTTTAAAACATCTTTAAAATATTTCCAATATATTTTCCACATTTATTCCAATTTATTTGAAAATATAATATGTAAATTGCATTGAGTGATGTATAATATATAATATATAATAAATTGGATTAAATGCAACATTTCCTATTTGACCTAAAAAAATTTAATATAATTACAAACATTGAAAAAATAAGATTTAATTTTTCCATACTTCAATTTGTCAAATAAATACCAGCAAGTTGATGGAAAAGCTTTGAAACTTGCAAATATCTAATTGGGAAATTCTTAAATTTTTTTACATTTACAAAAACTTACAAACATTTAAACATTGAAGTAAGTATCTATATCTATTCTATTAATAATAATAATATAATAATATCTAAGGTTTCATATAAATATATAGCTATATTAAAAATTTCGATTGTCAACACAACTTTGAAATTTCTAAAATTCTAGCAAGAAGAAAAAAAATCCTAGGTACTATACCAACAAGAAGCACAGCAGTTGATAAATTCCTAGCTTGCTATAGGATAGCAACAACAAGCAGAATATAAAAAAAAATGCATGCAAATTTCTTTCCTCCATTTCAGCTACCCACACACATGCATGCGAACAAAAACAATAACAAACTTATTCAATGAATTTGTCTTTTTTTGTTTGCATCATCGTAGAAACCACAATAGTTGTAAATAATGCAAATTTTATATATGTACCTAAATAGAAATATTGAAAAAAAAAATTTCATATTTTCATAGAAACCTGCAAGTGGATTAAAAACAAGTTAATTAAAAACCTAATATCTAATTGGATCTATTTCATCTTGCATGAAATAAATATATGCAAGGAATAAGCGGCTAAATAATCTAAACATTGTGCTGAAAAATTTGATTTAATCCAATTTATTTCAAGGTCTCATAAATAGCATGAATTAAGCATTTTCTATCATTTAATTTGTAATTAAGAAAAGATTTATTAAGTTGAAATGTGGTCGACTGGTTAACGCGTTCGCCTTGCAATCAAAATGCCCGGGTTCGAAGCGGGCCAGCAGCGGCGCATTATTTTTCTTTTGATGTAAAAATTCGCTGCTATAAGTTATTCTGTTTATTCAATTTATTGAAAATAAAGAAATTATTTGAACTCAAAAAAATGAATTTACATAGAAATACCTTAATCTTGTCAAATATCTAATTGGCATATTGAAATAAATGCATGCAACAAGGAAGCCAGGCATAAAAATGTTATTTCTTCCAAAATGTTATTATTTTCAATACAATAAATTCGATCAAATTCAGATAATTCAAAACATTTCATATTTTTATACTTCAACTTCTCAATTCAATACATGCAAGTTGATTGAAAACCTTTTAAACTTGCAAATATCTAATTGGGAAATTGAAATAAATCTATGCAAGCAAAAGCAGCTAAAAAATGAAAAAATTCATTTATCCAATTTATTTGAAAATAACATAAATTGGATAAATGAAAAATTTTCTATTTGACGTAAAAAAATATTCATATACTCATTGTAGAAATATTGAAAAAATTATTGAAATATTGAAAAAAATCATTTTATATTTTTAAATATACAAATACCTAAAACTAGCATAAATGTTGGCATATTGAAATAAATTCATTCAAGCAGCAAGTGTCTAGCCCAAAACGTAAACATTGTGCAGGAAAAAATTTCAATATAAAAAACCAAAAGAACAATCATCGCTGCGCCTGCACAAATATCGGCATCGCTTCTGCGCACATTGTTCTGCGCAGATTGCTTCTGCGCACATTTAATCTCGAAAACAAAACTGCAAAGTCTCCATTTGCTTGCTACATTTGGAGTGATGTTAAACTTCAGAGCGAAAAAAATTCTCTGCTATATATATACTCATTGGTGCAAGAGCGCCAAAAAAAAAAACAGCTGATTTTTGTTTTGGTTGGTTTGATAAGTTTATAGTTGTTGTGGTTTTATTTGTTTTTGTTCTGCTCACAATTGTTGTGCCTACAAAGCAGGGTGTTTTGATTAAACTTAATTAATTTCTGCCCAACCAACGAACGACCCATTAGGAAATTTTTTTATTCAAAATTTTCTAAGATTGGTAAAACACGTTGAAAAAAATGTTTTGTTTGAGACTTGATAAATGGGAAATTTTTCTTTTTTTTAAATTTTCTATCGTTTTAGTAACGATTGATTATATGTTAAATATCAAAGTTCTATAAATAACTTTCTTCTATATAAATTTTTATTGCATTCCATTTTTACGCCTTTTCAATATGTTATCTCTTATTTGAAAGAATTTCTTTGCTTCTACAGAATTCTTTTATTTATTGAAACGTTCAACGATTTAAGTGGTTTCTCAAATTGAATGCATGCTATGCGTACTGTTGATGCATTAAATGTTTATTGATAGAACCATTATGATTGGTTAATTGAGCAATAACAAAATGAACAAAAGGGAGAAAATTGTTTTGTCGGTATGTTTTGAATAGCTTTTTTTTTTTTTTGTTTAAGTTCCTTGAAATACTTGAAAAGATTAACAATGAATACTTATAACTCATCTTTGGTTCATCAAATATAGTAAAATTTTTCCGATATCTCAAATCAGTAAAATATATGAAACTGGAAAAATTTAATTGGGTTGCTTTTTGAAAAAATTTTTAAGTAATCAAATTCACAAATATTGGTAACATAAATTGAATTTTAGTTCTTATTTATCAAATCAATTTTTTTAAACAAATTCTTAATTAACCGATTCTACAAATTTTTGTTTTCTTAATTCACTTCTTAGTTCTTAGTTTTAAGTTATAAGTTCTTAGTTTTTGACCCTAAGTACTAAATTTTAAGTACCTAAATGGTGTCCCAAAAGTCACAAACATTTTAATTTTTAATTAAAAAATAAATTAAATTTAAATAAATTTTTTTAATTTTGTTGTATTGAAATGTTTGTGAAATGTGTGGGTTTTGCGAACCGTCTCTGCCAAATGTTCACTATTTTTGCGCGTTGGTCGACCGTGAATTTCTTCACAACTAAATCTCCATGCTTGGTGTTAATACCCGTTACGGATTTAGTATTCTACACGTGTCACAAAAAAGTAGTGCCCGAATCTAAATGTCAGTAACTTATGGGGTACCCTTTATTTAGTTCTTAGTTCTCAGTTTTTACTACATGGGCTGAAAAGTTTCGGGATTTTTAATGAAAACAAGCGTTTTTGGGCAAAGTTATATTCATTCCTCAACATAGTTGCCTTCGAGGGCTATGCACTTGATATAGCAATTTTTTTGACATTTCATTGCCATTTATGTAGTACAAAACGTCCAAACCTTCGCAATATGCCTCTGTTTTCACGATCGCTTCCTCATCTCCTAAATCCTCTTCTAAATCTCTTTCACTGGAGCCACCGCTTGAGGTTTGGGAACAGATATTAGTCACTGGAGGCCAAGTCTAGAGAATATGTTGTGTGAGGAATCAATTAGAATTGGTTCAATTTGACCGTCACTTTCAAGGACGTGGTTGACGGTGCCTTATAGTGGGGGTAGAGAACTTTTTCTGCGTCATATGGTGTGATTTTTTTTTTATTTCATAGTTCAGTCTATCCAATAACGTTGCATAATACTCTCCTGTAAGTGTTCTTTCCTTTTGCAGGTAATCGAAGAAGATTATGACATCCGCATCTCCAAAAAAATTGAGGCCATAACCTTCCTGGAAGTGCGTTGCTCTTTTGGCTGCTATTACCTATTGGAGTCAGGCGTATGGTAATGGAACCATGTTTCATCCATCGTCACTCATCCACGTTGAATCATCCACGCGTTGCTGTTTTTGTTCGACGATCAGCAAACGTGGCACCCATCGAGCCGATAGCTGTTTCATTTCCAAAAGATTGTGCAAGATGTATTCCGTCCGTTCTCTTAAGATGTATACGGCCCTAGCTAACGGCCCTAACTTCACTTTATGATCATTCGAAACGGTTCGATGCACTTCTTTACAATTTCCGCATTCGTAACCTTTTTTCCTTTCAGAGCGAGGTGCGCCTTCGCAGATTTTAACACCCATTTTAAATTAACTAAACCATCGATAAACTGTTAAAAGATAAAGGAGCAACCATTAAAAAAAAAACCATCAAAAAACAATGTTTGAACAAGATGCGATAAGCCCATTTTTAAAATTTTTCTACAAAGACGAAAGTAGTGCTGCTTAAACAACTGTAGCTTGTAAACGCTTGGACGAAATATCATGGAAATTCAACTGTCAACTGGTGACAAATAAGTCTCCCAAAATGAGTTACGTTAATTTTTTGTGGTCAATTGAAAAATCCCGGTTGTTTTCAGCCAATGTAGTAGACATAATTTTTGAAGCGAAGCGAAATTGTTGGTTTCTTCTTGCTTGCTCTTATGACAACAAGAAAATTTAATTCTTTAATATTTTAAAAATATTTTTTCAACGGCCGCGGGCACTGAACTCGTACCTCTGATTAAGAGTTCTATACACTATCCACCAGGCCACAAAGCTTTGTTCGAATGAGTTGTTGATTCCATGTTAAGTATAACAGAAGCTATGATGCAATAGATAGTCGCCATCTATCAATAGATAGAGGATTGTGTATTGGCTTTACTACAACAACTAACAAAAATGTTCTTCTACTTCCCACAAGATGTCACCAGCATGGGAAAACACCGATGCTGGTGACATCTTATAGCAAGTAGAATCAAATTTGTGTTAGTTTTTGTGGGATAGTCAATACACAATCATCCGTCTATTTATACGAGTAGATTATGCTGCTATGCAGCATCATAGCTTGTTTTAATTAATACTGAATCGGTTTTATTGAAGTGGTGGATAGTTAGGGTAGATAATGAACTTTTAATCAGTGGGTACGGGTTTGATCCACACGGGGGGTGAAGAATTGTTTTTTAACAGTTTGATATTAAATTTTCTGTTTTGTGATGGACACAAGTAAAAAAGAAACATCAATTCTAATATAAGAAAACAGTGTCGAAATAACGAAATGTGATAAAATTTACTGGTGTGAATATTGACGTGTGTTTTTTAATTTACTTTATGTGATTTTAAATTTTTGAATTTATTATAAAGAAAAATCTATTAAGTTATCAAATCTATGAAAAATCTGTAACTCCGAAAAAGCTTCGCTTCTCTCGTGTGTCCAACAACGCACCTTTTTTTTTTTTGTTCTGAGTTCTTATTTGTTATATCTTATTTCTAATTTCTTATTTCTTATTTTTTATATCTTATTTCTTATTTTTTATTTCTTATTTCTTATTTCTTATTTCTTATTTCTTATTTCTTATTTCTTATTTCTTATTTCTTATTTCTTATTTCTTATTTCTTATTTCTTATTTCTTATTTCTTATTTCTTATTTCTTATTTCTTATTTCTTATTTCTTATTTCTTATTTCTTATTTCTTATTTCTTATTTCTTATTTCTTATTTCTTATTTCTTATTTCTTATTTCTTATTTCTTATTTCTTATTTCTTATTTCTTATTTCTTATTTCTTATTTCTTATTTCTTATTTCTTATTTCTTATTTCTTATTTCTTATTTCTTATTTCTTATTTCTTATTTCTTATTTCTTATTTCTTATTTCTTATTTCTTATTTCTTATTTCTTATTTCTTATTTCTTATTTCTTATTTCTTATTTCTTATTTCTTATTTCTTATTTCTTATTTCTTATTTCTTATTTCTTATTTCTTATTTCTTATTTCTTATTTCTTATTTCTTATTTCTTATTTCTTATTTCTTATTTCTTATTTCTTATTTCTTATTTCTTATTTCTTATTTCTTATTTCTTATTTCTTATTTCTTATTTCTTATTTCTTATTTCTTATTTCTTATTTCTTATTTCTTATTTCTTATTTCTTATTTCTTATTTCTTATTTCTTATTTCTTATTTCTTATTTCTTATTTCTTATTTCTTATTTCTTATTTCTTATTTCTTATTTCTTATTTCTTATTTCTTATTTCTTATTTCTTATTTCTTATTTCTTATTTCTTATTTCTTATTTCTTATTTCTTATTTCTTATTTCTTATTTCTTATTTCTTATTTCTTATTTCTTATTTCTTATTTCTTATTTCTTATTTCTTATTTCTTATTTCTTATTTCTTATTTCGTATTTCTTATTCCTTATTGCTTATATCTTATTTCTTATTTCTTGTTTTTTATTTCTTATTTCTTATTTCTAATTTCTTATTTAGTATTTCTTATATCTTCTTTTTTATTTCTTATTTCTTTTATCTTATATCTTCTATCTTCTTACTTATTTCTTATTTCTGATTCCTTATTTCTTCTTATATTCTCTTATTTCTTACTTATTTCTTATTTCTTATATCTGATTCCTTATTTCTTTTTTATTATTTTTTATTTTGTATTTCATATTTCTCATTTCTTATATCTTATTTCTTATTTCTTGTTTCTTCTTTCATTTTTCTTGTTTCTTTTTCTTAATTCCTAATTCTTATTTTTTAGTTCTAAGATCATAATTTTTAGTTGAATTGAGACATTGCATGAGCTTAAACATGATTGCCTTATTACTACTTTAATTGCACTTAAGCGAACACATTTTTACATAAAAATATCTTGTGCAAAATGTTTTCTAAGTCGTTCTTTGAAAGTTTTTTCAACCCTTTTTTTCTTACCATTTTGCGATATTTACCTTACTTTAATAGAATTACTTTTAATTATAATTTTTTTTTTCTTTTTGCAATTTTTGCAAAACAATTTCAATTCATAGTCGCTTCATATTTTTCTTATCACTAGTTAAGGTACTCGTACATGTCCGAATATAATCACTTCTACGAAAATGTTTCATTAACATAGTATTATTTTTCATGAGTGCTTTAAATGCTATTGCGACATTTATAACGTTTTTTTTTTTTGTTTAATGCTTTATATTTATTTGGAAAAAAACAAAATTCTCAAGAGCTGAGTCAATGGTACTTCAAAAATAATTATCAAGTAATTAACTATGCAGTAGTTAGCTCATAAGAAACATGAAGTCATTGCGAAATATTTGAAAGTGCTTAGTAGTTAAAGATATTTTTATAAATGTTCAGTTATACCCCATAAATGCTCAAAGATATTTTCTTAACACATTCACGTAAACGCGATTAAATTATTTTGAATAATACAGTAACCTGTTGATTTTATAATTTATATTTTCATAATGATATACATTTACAATCATATTTATTATGAAAAGAATATCTTGTTTCAATCAGTTTTCGTTATGAAATTTTCATTTTCCTTTTTTTATTTTTCAAATGGTGGCCCAGGTTCACAGTTCACATTAAAATTGGCGTGGTCTCACTATAACTACGCCTAACTTTCAGATCATTTCAAATATATAATTCCTGAGTTGCACATGTTTTGATATTGAAACTTGGTGTGTAGGTGCTATGAGCGTAAGTGGTGGTCACTATATATATAAATGTTGCTACGCCTTCTTTTATCGCCCATTTAATATAGAAAACTGAATATCATTGAGTCTGTATCTACCCAAACTGCTTCTACAACGTTTGTCAGTCTTCAACCATATTTTACACATATATTCTTTGATAAAATAACCAATCAGCATTCCGTAGTCTAGAAAATTCGTCGGAATTAAACAAAGTATCTATATTTCAGTAAATGTCTACACAAACTATAGATGGTTTAAAATTTTAAAATTATTTAAAACATTTTAAATATTGTTTGTATATTTCAATAAAATTTAAATCGCAGACAATTTGTTCCGTTGATATTAAATTGATATCTAAGTAATAAAAACAGGCTTATTTAATAATTTCAATCTGATTAAAATCCTCTTTCATCTATAAAGACTTAAGCTTAAGTTCTCAAATTAGAAATTTTATTACTGCCAAAAAAATTTATCATTAAGCTTCGATGCACTGATGGTTGTGCATTGTTGGTTGCATCCCTCGAGCTGCACCGGATATTCCTGCTATTATTATACTTAAAACCTAATATAAAGTTATTTCTTGGCAAAGTTTGAATTTTAATTTGAAAAATGTTCAAAGTTTGATTTGTAAAAAGTATCTTAGACTAAAAAAGTTGCATTTGAAGTGAAAAAAACGTTAATTTTAATATAAAGACCTGCACAGTTATAGGTTTTAATAAACATTTTTTTAGCAGACAAATGTGTTGTTATAAAATTGCAGCTTTTTAAGAATTATTCACAATTTTATTTTATTGTTTTGATTTTTCGATGCTTAAGGGTCCAGTTGACCCCCACTCCCCATCACTACACCCACAAGGGATCTTGGCAGGTATAGAAAAGCATGTATATTTTAGAACATCATTACCTCCTGATTCGATTCGTCTGTCAGTATTGCTTTAAAAGGTGGGATGCCATTATAGTGACTTCCGTGACTAAAAGTATTAAGCCTCTCTAGGCTCTAGGTTGGAAAGAAAATAAACGTAGGGATAAAAGTTATGAATTCGCATCAGCACTGTTAACGATAGCAATGTTAACTTTAGTAATGTTATCTTCAGCAAAGTTAACGTCAGCTATGTTATATCGTCACCACTGCTGATGTCATTACTGTTAGCGTAAGCACTGTTAAGGATCGCAATGTTAATAGCTGTATTTCTGATTCAGCTACCAGGCAAGAAGAAAACAGAGCAACGTTATTGTGTATTTTGTATGGGGTACCGCAGAATAGTGGTAGATATGAGGTATTTGTATTGAGAAGAAATGATAAAGGGCAAAAAAAGAATAGCACCAGCTCAAATATTTCACACCTCTAGGGGCCGATTCGGGAGATGATTAACTACAATCGACAGTTTTTGAGTTTTTTGTATGGGAACAACTCAGAAGGGGGGCAGATAGGTGGTTGCTTTGTTGCGAAAAAAATGTAAAAGGGCAAATAATAATAGGCACAGTTTAAATATTTCAACTCTCTAGGAGTGAATTCGGGAGAGATATGAATTCTAATCGACATTTTTTTTTCTGTATGGGAACCCTCAGAAGGGTGACAAATAGGGGGTAGGTGTATTGCGAAGATATGTTGAAGGATAAAAATTAATATGACCAGGTGTCAATTCGTGAGAAATATGAACTATAATCGACAGTTCGAGATTTTCTTTTGTATTTGGACCCCCAGAAGGGTTGCAGATAGGGGTTAGGTGTGTTTAGAAGATATGTTGAAAGGTTAAAAAATAATAGCACCCGCTCATTAATTTAACCACCTTAGGAAACAATCCGGGCAAAACTTTTTATATGAAAATTTTGTGATTTTTTTAAAAATAGGTTGTAAAATACTTGAAATAAAGTTTTCCGAAATTTTGACGATGTACCTATGGTATCAAGTAGAGACTTCAATATTGACTTTGCAGATGATAAAAATCAACTACAAAATGAATGTTTGAATATACCATTACTTACCATTGACTCTATTGCACTTTTTTTTTATATGACTTATTATTTTGTTTTTTAATATATTAAAATTCCTGTAATATAAATGATTGGAACTACAATTAATTTGGAAATGCAAAATAAAAAACACTGACATTTCATAGCATTAAGATTTTCATTGCCTCAAGTTTCACTTCACTCGGTTGTCTCCCACTGCCTATTTTTGAAGTGAGAACTTCTTTAGGCGCGTTGAGCACTTTTTGATAGGAAGGAAAACTATATATTTACGATATCATCACGTTGCTAGCGAAATCATCACGCTGTTAGCATAACAGAAAAGATTGCTGTACAGCATTCTTTCTTAGGGACTATCTAGCATCGGCCAAGACGAAGACCGAAGCGATTACGGAACCAATACCCGATTTGCAGGTCAATTAATGAAGCGGTTATCAACCGGTTACCGAACCCATTACTGATTACCGAGGCGATTACCAACCGACTACCGAAGCAATTGCTGAAGTGACTACCAACCGATTACCAAAGCAATTACCGATTACCGAAGCGTTTACCAACCGATTACTGAACCAAGTAACGATTACCGAAGCGATTACTGAAGCGATTACCAACCGATTAACGAAGTAATTACCGATTACCGAAGCGTTAACCAACCGATTACTTAACCAAATACTGATCACCGAAGCGATTACCAACCGATTACCGAACCAGTTACCAATTACCGAAGCAATTACTAACAGATTACCGAAGCGATTACCAACAGGATACCAATTACCGAAGAGATTACCAACCGATTACCGAAGCGATTACGAATCGATTACCAACTATCGAAGCGATTGCCAACCGATTACTGAAGCGTCTACCAACCGATTACCGAAAGAATTATCGATTACCAGAGTGATTACCAACCGATTGCCGACAAAATTACCTATTACCGCAGCAATTGCCAACCCATTACCGTTTACTGAAGCGAATACCAACCGACTACCAATTACCGAAGCGATTACCAACCAATTAACAACTGATTACCAATTACAGATGCCATTACCAACCGATTATCGACTACAGAAGCGATTACCAACCGATTACCGAAGTGATAACCAACCGATTACCGAAGCAATCAGCAGTTACCGAAGGGATTACCAACCGATTCCCGAGCCAATTACCGATTTCCCAACCAAAGTAATTGTGTTGCAAATAAATTATATATAAAAATTTAAAACAGCATTTTATACATTCAATAACACATAAATTGATAAAAAGACTTAAAAGAGCAAAACGCGTCTGATTTGCGCTACTCTAGCTACTTGGAAAATTTATAACAGCTATGTTATTTCATTCCAATTGGAGAAGGCGCGCGCAAAGCAGATGCTCCTGGCGAGAGCTGATGAGGTCGGCCAAAACCCGAACGCGGGTTGTTATGGCCACCCAAGTAAGTAAGTAAGTATGTTATTTCATAGCTTTAAGCTTTCACTTCGGTCGGCAGTCCCCCCACTGAATACTTTTTTTTTAAATTAGGGAGAATTCAACCCTATTTGAAGGGCTTCCAAAATTTCACCAACAAATTAAAAAGCTAAAAACATTTATAACCTTTTTTAATCACTCTTTATTATGTTTCTAAAAATAGCTGGAGCTATTCTTGATAAATTTATGAGGATAAAAATAAATAATTTCGGGGTTTCCTCTATTTTGATGAAATTTGAATAGTTCGTTAAATGTGAAGAAAAAGAAATCTTAATATTGTTTTACTCACATAAATTTTTTTTTTTTATTTCGTAAGAAGTTTTAATTTCGAAAGTTCCAACAATATCAGAGGAAGTCAAACCACAATTAAAAACTTTTGATGCGTTCAGTAAGGAATGGCTGATACTTCTATATTTTCCTTCTCACAGTTCTTTGCCTGAGTTATACAAAAATGTAAGATTTCGCATGTTCTGTTTCGGTTTCGATCATATTAAGGACGAATAGCTATAACTGACAAATACGTATAGGACCGAAAGTGGAAGAAACTAAATATTCGGTTGGGCACTAAGAACGATAAACATTATTTTTCTCTTTTTAGTTCAGTAATAGACTTCCAGATTTCTGATCATTGTTTAACTGCTTTAAGTATTGCTAATTGTCAAGTGCCGAAAAATGGTTTGTCTATCTCTCCATCTATTTATATGTCAACGGATTTTGGGTTATTAAACAATTCTTTGCGTTTTGAAACTTGGTTTAAAGGTTATAATGAATGAATGCGTATAATCGATGCTTCTAAGGCTTATACTGCTTTCATAAACCAACTTGTTAAGCATGTTGAAAGTTGTACAAGAACTTTAAAGAAAAAGAATCGCGCATTGAAAAAAATTAAACCGTGGATAACGAATGACTTGCTTCATAAAATAATGGAAAAAAATAAGCTATTCAAGCGTAAAAAGAACCATCCTAATGATAATGTTATAAGTGCTTCTTATAAAAATGTTTGTAAAGTATTGTCTAAGGAAGTAACTTTATGCAAGAATAGCTTCTATAGTAACGAAATCCAGAAGGCAAAAGGTGATATAAGAATGGAATGGAAATTGGTAAATCATAAACTTAATAAAGGTAAAATTAATGAAACCACTCAAAAATTGGTTATTAATACTGAACAATAGGTTTCAATAGGCTCTAAAGTATGTGATTATAATGCGCCACTGACAGGAGCTCGTGCTCTTGTTTATCCAGAGAACCTTGTTTGTCTAAGAGCTTTTTTTATGAATCAATATCTTCGTTTGAAGTATATAAAATTATTATGTCAATAAAAAATTCGAATTCGCTTTCTTATGGTTATTTCTCCAATAATTTCATTAAGAAAATTTCATTCCAAATTTGTGATGTTTTAAGCCATTTATTTAATTTAAGTGTTGAGTCAGGGTTATTTCCTAGTGATATGAAGTTGGCTGAGATAATTTCTCTCTTTAAAACAGGCGATCGAACGAATATTATCAACTATAGACTCATTTCGCTCCTTCAGGTGTTTGCTAAAATTTTTGAAAAAGCCACGAAGAATCGTATTGTGAAGTTTTTGGAAAATAATAATCTTTTAAGTAAACTGGCATGGCTTCCTTTCTGGTCTTTCTACAGAAGATGCTCTTTTGAATTTTTGCTCTAATGTGTACTCCGGTTTAAACAATAAAAAGTTAACTGCTACTCTCTTTTTGGATATTACCAAAGCTTTTGACACAGTCAACCATGAAATTTTATTACGTAAATTGTACAATTTTGGTTTTAGAGGTTTTATATATAACTGGTTTGGTTCTAATTTATCTAATAGGCAGCAAAAAGTCAAGTTTAAAGGTCGTTTAAGTTCTTCTTTGCACGTAGAATTGGGCGTACCCCAGGGATCGGTTCTTGGCCCTTTTCTGTTTTTAAATTTCATTAATTCGCTTTTCTCTCAGAAATTCATTAGTAATGCAAATGCTTTTGCATATGACATGGCCTGCACGTTTACGAGTAACTCTCCCTTAAACCTCGCTGTAGATATAAACAATGATCTGTCAATTTTAAGTCACTGGTTTAAAGTTCATAGTTTGGTCATTAGCAATAAAACTAGGATTATGTTTTGTAATGCTTTAGGTAGAGAAGTTGATTTTCCACAATTTTATTTTCATGATGGCAGATGTGAAAAGTTTCTGTACAATAAAAATATTTGCTTTTCATCTGAAAATGTTCATACCTACTCTGGTACTATTTGTTGCTCTTCTAAGTGTTTTAGTATTGAACGTGTCACATCTTTTAAATACCTTGGAATATTGTTGGATAATAAGATGAGTTGGTCGGTACATACAAGCGCCCTAAAAAAGTACCTAATGGCTGCAACTAGACATTTATATTTGTTGAAACCTTTTTGTTGCCACGAACTTCTCAAGTCCATTTACTATGAGATTTTTCAATCTAAATTAGAGTATGGTATAGTTTGTTGGGGCGGCGCTTATGCTAACAAAATTAATCCTCTTCTTATATCTGAAAAACATGCTATCCGTTTGATTTGTAATAGATCTCGTCATGATAATAGTCTGAATCTCTTTATAAATTTAAACATATTACCTTTAAAGCATTTATACTGTTTCAATGTGTTAAAGATTTTTTTTATCAAGTCAGGCTATCTATTAAGCAGATACTCGATAAGCTACAACTTAAGGATAAATGTTCAGAACCTTGTTTCTGTTCCACATCATTCACTGCAGTTATTTCTCCAGTCCTATATTTCAGTAGCTCCCAGACTATTTAACAACTTACCTAATAACATACGAAGTATTCGTAATAAATCCATATTTCTTCGGAATGTAAAAGCTTGGCTTTTAAATCTTAATTATAATGATGTTGATTATATGTTCAGTTTTGGTTACTAGTTAATACTTGTCTTTTTATTTTTTCTTTTTTGAGCTTTTGAGTTTCTTTAATTCCACCTTTTACAGTTCATCCACTTCATTAGTTATTTAATTTTTTTTTTTATTATATATTTTTTTTTTTTTGTTTTTGGGATTATTTTTATTTTTATATTTAGTTTCTGACCCCACTTCAATTCACATCAAATTTTATTCCTGTGTTTTTAATTGATTAATTATGTAACTGCAATCGCCTCTAGTTCCTTGAGAACTATAGATTGCAGATCTTTTCATTTTCATCTTTTACCATAACAATTATGTGTTTAAAATGTATTAATGTAAATGATGTTACAAAAAAAAAAAAAAAACAAAAAACAAAACATGCTTAGATTCTTGCTGTTAAGAATTTCAACATAAATCAAGAATCTAGATTAGAACTTTTAGTATTCTTGATACCATATTTGATGCCTTTTTTACAACTGAGAAATATTTTTAAAAGTTCTCTGAAGATGATTTTAAGAACTTATAATTGTAAATCATAAATTCTAGAATATTGGGCAGGTTCTACATTTCAGTTTTGAGTGGAAGTGAAATCAAATCTCTCAGGTATATCATGTGTAATTTTTTTCACTCGGAGTCAGGAAGAGAATTTCCATGTTTTAAGATAAAGTTCAAGAACTGTGGGAAATTTTTAATGCACATTTTTTGATTAACCATCAATATTCATGAATGTATGAAAGGTAAAGGTGAAGTTATCTGCTATCTTAAAAACGGAAATTCCCTTTTCCCATTTCAAGTGAAAAAAAATTACTCACCTTAGGTCTGACTATGAAATAGCTATTTGGAACTTGAATTGAAACATGAATCGAAAAAATAATAAAGGCATAACAAGTATTTTACAATTTATAATTTTACGTATAGTTTTTTAAATATTTTATAGTGATGTGATTCACTTATACTCGGATTTCACTTGATTTAATTTAAGTTCCATGAAAATATTGCTTTTTTGAAAATTTTTTATTTTCAAAATTTAAAAATTCAAAAATTTGACTGGCTTTTATCAATCTGAGTCTCTAATTACATCTTAGTATTTATTTTTTTTTTTTTTTTTTTGTACAAAAACTATAAAAATATAAAAAAAAATGTTTAGTTCACTGCTTTTTGCATACACACCATATGTGGACATTAATTGATGGATCATTTTCTGTATTGATGAGTTTGCTGAAATAAATTTTTTGCACGCCTTGCAAATGTTTTGTCCCCAAGGAACACAAAGGAATAAAAATAGTAATGATAGCGTGTCGTCGCCTGCGTGGGTAGTCATAAGCAGCCGAGACACAAGGCGCCACACTTACGCCTTTACGTTTTTTTTTTTTTTTTTTTTGCATTGTTTTCTAGCAACCTTGCGTTGCGTTACGTTGCTATTTTTTGAGCTGTTACATTGTTCCTTTATTTTATTAAGCGGAATATTTATGATTATTTGCTATTCTTCCTAGTTTCTTTTCTTTTCTGCGCTTTAATAATTATGATAGTTTATGATATAGGAAATATTTGCATTGTTAATAAATAGTTGTTTTGTGCAACTAACAAAAAAAAAAAAAGACAAGACAAGAGAGAACAATTAGTTAACGTCAGAGTGACGCATTTAACAGCCGGCAATACTGAACAGATTAAAGAAAAAAAAGCACAACACAATGCTTTTGTTTGGCTTATCGAAATATAGCTAAACTACTTTCGACTTGGGCAAAACAAAATTGTATAAATTATATACTGTTTTAAGTTTTAGTCTTATTGGTATTTCCAGCCATAAATAGCTGAATTGGTTACCTGACCACTTCATTTCCCCCCTCCCCCCCCCCCCCCCGCCCCCCACACATTTATTTATGATTTTCTTTATTTTTCATTTTTCACCTTTTTAGTTCAACTGGATTTACACAATTTTGCCTAAATGCAGCCATCAACACTAGACAACAGCAACAACTCTTTACAAAAATACCGTTGCAAGTTAACTACAGCTCTTTGACTCTTTAACTCTTTGTTTTGTTTTTATTTTCCTTTTATTATTGATTTTATTTAAATTTAACAAAACAAACACTTTTGACACTTTTTCTGCACTTCAATGACCAACAACATCGACAACATCGTCGACGACTAGCTAGACAACAATAACAATAAATAGCGACAACGTCTTCATCGTTCAATGTACAAGCAACAACAATTTTAGTATAGTCTCGTCTTCTCATACAATTTTTTTTTTAATTCAATTCATTTACAATATTTTTTATCATTCATGTTCTTCTCTTTTGGAAATGTGTGAAGAAGTTGTTGCTCTCTGGTGCGCAAACTCTCGCTCTTGGCTGCAACGTCGTATAGCTCTTTGCACTACCAGGTATTTAATAAATGGCATAAAAAAAAATGAAAGCTTTTTTTGTTTGCAACAATAACAGAAACTTAAAATAAATTTGGCATTGTTTATTTTCTGTTATGAATGGGAAACAATATAGAGAGAGTGTAATAATATTTATTCTTTTTTTATTGCAACAACAAGTACACATTGCTTTTGTTGTGAAATATTTATTTACTGAGACTATCAGACGATTAGATTTAAGTTACTCAATTATATCTAGTGTAACGTGATACTACTGCAGACCCAATAGGAACTTTTAGACCGGAAGAGTATAGAGATCCAAAGGCATGGTAGAATTATTACAGGTAAACTCGCTAGATGAGAGCGTACTGTCGCGAATGTCAACACGAAGTTGACAACTCATATAAAATCTCAAAGTTATGAGAAAGATGTGAGAAAGCAAGAATTATCAAAATGTAAACGAAGTTAAATAGTTGAAATTGTCTTGTTTATTTAATTAAAAATTTTTTAAAAATTATTCTTTTTCGTGTTTTTATTGATATGTAAGCAATAAAAAATTGCTTCAAGGCAAACAACATGGAAAATTAAATAAATAATTGACAATATGGGCAGTAACGAAGAAACAATCAACGCTGCATCTACCTGTATTCTTCTATTTCGTATGAAATGTTTCCCATAAATAAACAATTAAAACAAATTTTATATATTTTTATTTGATACTTGTATTTATTGGCAAATACACTAACGAAAATTAAAGAAAATAATAGATAATAATTTAGTAAATAAACATTTGTTTCAACAAAAAAAATATTGAAAGAATATAACAAAAAATAAAGATTTTATCAAGAAAAGTGAAATTATATAGGTTTAAAATATATACAAAGTAAAAATTGTACATATGCTAAAGAATAAGGTGTTTCAAATAATTGTTTTTACATATTCTCTCATAATAGAATGAGGAAAAAATTTCACAAATTTTTTTCCAAATGTAGCCCAAAAAAGCGCGCGGCGCTTTTTTCAAAATAAAATCGCAAAATAAAAAAAAGATAGCCCAATCAGCGCTTTATCGCCCAATCTGGAAACACTGTCCAAAGGTATCTTTAATATTTTAAACCAATACAATCATAGTTATAATCAAGTCCTTAGCCAAGGGGAGCTGGCTTGAGGGTTTAAACACCTCCGAAGCTATTTTGAGAGACACATTTTTTTTTTCTAACATTCAAGCTAAAATTTGTAACCCTTTATTGGGCCTGTGCGGTGCGCAGTGCTAATAAATAAAAAAAAATTCTCTCGGAGTTATGCAAATTAAATAAAGTGTTATTTAATTTTAAGGGCTGATGTTGATTTTGAATAAAACACAAATTATTTAGGAAATTATTGTCATTTCTTTTTATTATGATAACATTGGTATGGTTCAATTATGTATGGTACAAAATATCGGCCAAATGGCCGCCGCGACCTCGGCGGCACACCTCCATCCAATGGTCCAAATTTTCGATGACGCTGAGGCATAAGTGAGATTCTATGCCGTTAATGTGCCGAATTATCTCATCGAATTAGCTCTTTAGTTGTTGCTGGCTTATCGACGTACACCTTTTCTTTCAAATAACCCCAAAGAAAGAAGTCCAATGGTGTATAATCACATGATCTTGGCGGCCAATTGACATCGCCACCACGTGAGATAACACGGCCATTGAATTTGTCGCGCAAAAGAGCCATTGTTTCGATAGCTGTGTGGCAAGTGGCACCATTTTGTTGAAACCACATATCGTCCACATTCATATCTTCCAATTCGGGCCATAAAAAGTTCGTTATCATCTCACGATAGCGAACACCATTCACAGTAACTGCCTGACCGGCCTCATTTTGAATAAAATACAGCCCGATGATACCGCCAGCCCATAAACCGCACCAAACAGTCACTCTTTGTGGGTGCATTGGTTTTTCGACAATCACTCTAGGATTATCATTCGCCCAAATGCAACGATTTTTCCGATTGTACGCCCATTTGGACGATTAAATTGACCGAAAAAATCACGAAGTGCACGATATGCATTTTGATTTGAACGCCCATTTTCATAATAAGTCTGAATAACTTAAACGCATTGTTCTATTGTGTATCTTTCCATGGTTCGAATTGAGTTAGTCTAAAATTGAGAAATGTCAAATGAAATGCAGAAAAAAGCTTGACGTTTAGGTGTGGTTCACATTCAACATAGGCCCTTAAAATTTAACCACCCTTTATCATTCGAAAGATAACACAGGGCAACACTGATTCTGCGGCATAGGGTTTGGTAATCAACTTTAACACATATGTTAATGAAGATCTAAGCCTTTAACTTCCATTATTTGAATTGGCTCTGGCTCTAGAGATAAACAGATATTTTAAAAATGAGGAAGATTTCATCACAGATTTTAATATAACTCAAGAACATATTGTCGGATTGGGTTAAATTAAAAATTCAAAAAACCGCTGCTAAATTACATTCAAATAACGTTTACATTGCTTTTACTTAGCTCAATAGTTTAGGGAATATGGGCATTTCCGCCGAAAAGTCCACCGTGACACGAAAATGAAAAGTTATTAAAACTTATTATTTAATGATATTATCTAAGAGAAACAATTTTATTTTATAGATTTAAGCAATTTAAATATAAATTCATTTACCATGATGATCAAATCGTCTGCACTGTTTCACAAATGTAATTTTTCTTTTTAGTTAATGTTTTGTAAATGTTTCGTAAACGTTTTTGTTCTAGTAAAAATGGAAAGCATTGGCTAAAAATAATGAAAAATGGTTGAGGCAAGGAGAGACAGAATATATTAAATGTTTTTTAATAACTAAATCACATAATTACTTAATTACCTAATTACTTAATTACCCAAATTAATTACAATGGAAAAAATGCCACGTAACGCCATGTCACGTAACGTTTCATACTAAGCCTAATTAAAAAAAAAAACCAGAAAAGTTTACTTTGAACGAAATTGGATTACTTTGAAAATAAACTTATACTATTTCAAATCTTTCTAAAAAAAGTTTTATACAAAAACTCTTGACAATTTACAGAATTTTACTAATTTTGTGATCCAAGTCAAAAATCACTTAAATTTTTTATTACGTAACGTATCAGTTTTGGTGGCTTCTATCTAAGAGCCGAACTTTTGGCAACACTTAGATTTTACACCTTGTATAGTGTGCTTAGTAAACTATTGAAAAATAAAAATAAGGAACTTGTAAGTTAAATTTTTCATTCTTTTTGCACTCATTAAAGTCGTACGATCGTCACGTGCGCCACCACGGAAAGGCCCATATTCTGAAAGTTCATTTTTTATGCAAAATTTAAAGTTTTTTGTTATTTTAAAATTCATAAAAAGTCAATAAGTTCAAAGTTGCTATCTTTTGATCATAAGTTATAAGTACAGATATGTTACAAATAAAAGAAGTCATATTTCATTTAAATCGATTAACAAGTTTTGGTTCAATTCAGATTAAAGTAATTCTATCTCATTTTGATAAAAATTTCTAAATGAATATCAATAACACAAAAATAATAAAATTACGTAATTATAAAAACACGAGTTAAGGAAATCGTTTTTGTGCCTTGATATCTTTTCTCCATAATCTTGATAAGCCTATGTTTAATGTGTAGTGGTGGAATGATGATTTTTTTCACCACATATCAAAAATTCATGAACGATGTTAACTTTTCCTACAGCCATGTTTATTCTTGATGGCCAGTCTTTCCTATTACAGTGTTAATTTTGTGCACGACTGTCCCACAGTCAAAAAAAAATAAGGATATTTAGTGTATCCACTTTGCTGACCCAATAAAAAATTTACCATCTTTAAATCTACACAAACGGACCACTGATGTTCATCATATGAAATTTTCTCTAAAACGAGCTTGATGTTTTAATAGTCTTCCCTAAGTTTAGTTGAGTAACCTATTGGAATCAAAACGAATATATTTCCATTATGTAGTAACACACACTTCAAACTTTTTTTTGAGCTATTTATAAAAAGTCTATAGTCTTTTGGCTAGTATATTGTAAGGCCTACGATTTTTCTTAACGCATTTTTCATAATTATGTTATTTTATTATTCTTTGTGTTATTGATTTTTTTTTTATGCTTTTAGAAATTTTTATCAAAATTAGATAAAAAATTAGATTACTAAATTGTGAATTTAACCAAAACTAGTCAATAAGTTTTAAGGAAATATGACTTGTTTTACTTGTTACATATGTATGTGCGCTTATTACTAAATATCAAAAAAGATCAATTTTGAAGTTTTCGATTTATTATGAATTTTAAAACAACAAAAAAAAATTTAAATTTTGCATAAAAAAATGTTTTTTCGGTAGAATTTTCTAAATATTTTCGAAACAATTGAGCTAATTAAAAAACAATGCATACGTTACTTAGAGGTAATTTGCAAATTTTTTTGAATTTTTAAATTAACCCAATCGAATAGTTTGCTCTTGAGTTATTCTAAAATATGTGGTAAAATCTCTTTCATTTTTAAAATAACGGTTTAACTCTAGAACCAGTTAATATGTGCTACGTTCTTGCCAAAACCAATATTTTAATCACAAACATAACCAAAGTAATGACTATCGTTACAAACATTTCCATAACTAAAGTCGTAACCAAAGTAAATCGTAATCATGTTCCTACTGGGTAAGTATCCTTAAAGCTTTGTGCCGCTCTCACTAAAGCTTTGCTATATTCTGTATAAGCGCTGTTACTGTACGGCAGTTGTTGTTTTTACTTTGTAATTAAATCGTTATTAGCCAGCAGTTAAAACCATTTAAATCGCATAATTAAAAAACCGATGTAGTGTTCAATATCGTTATAAACAAAGCACACGATATGCACCACAAACACATTAACACACACACACATACACAAACACAAACACATACACATTGACACGCATGCACCGTTGTTTTGCTAGTATCAATTAACAAGTTAAGCAGACAGCGTTGATTAAAACAGCATTTAAAAATAACGTTAGACTTTGTCATGCTAAAACATTGTTGTTGTTGTTATTGATGTTGTTGTAGTTGATATGTTATTGTTGTCGTGGCTTTCTTTTGCACTATAATTAGTATTATTATGATAACTTTGCTCAAGCAATATAAAACAACACTAAAGCAAGTCAATTGCATTCCCTCCTACCTCCCTCCCATTGTTGCATACACCAACTCGAAATTAATTATTCAATTACCGCTGAACTCGTAGCCCCGCAAAGGCAAACAACAGCGAACTTTGTATTCTAATTGTGGTCATACCATATGTATACATATACATATATTTATATGAACATGCCGGATGTAGGGTGTGGAGGGGATTTCAATGGGTAGTTGGTATACTGTTGAGCTTATTATATGCAGCAGCATTAAAAAAACGGCGTTGAGTGCGCAGGCGTGACACGTGTTAATTAAGCGTACTTTATTCTCAAGACTATCAAGTGACAAACGTTTACAGTGTTGGAAAGCGTTGCGTTGTCTTACGTAGCGTACTACTAGAGTTTGTTTCCGTGTGTTACTTAAAAATCTTTGATAAACTTTGAATCTTGAATTATTTTGCTGATCAGTGGGTATAAAATTGTTTATTCCCTTTACTGTGCAATAGCTTTAACAGTTGAGTTAAACTGTTGAGGTGTTGAGGGTGATCTGAAAAGTTCCCAACCTTAACATGAAGATGGTGGCACTCGTTAATAAAAGCTAGGGAATGTAGTTATACATCTTTTGACAGGTACTCACCAAAATTTCAGCCGTTTTGGACGCGCAGTTGTTATTTGACAATAGTTTGAGTGAGTGGATGTGTTTTTGTGAAAATGAAAAAAAACTGTTATTAAATATTTGTTTTTGAAAGGCAATACGCCTACGTAAATCAAAAATGAGTTGGACTCTGTTTGCGACTACTCGCGCCATTATTCACCACAATGAAATTTTGGGCACCTGAATTTAAATGTGGCCGTACCAGCTTGGGAGACGCTGAATGTTCGGGACGTCCAACAACTCCAACCACTGACGATAACAACGCTAAAGTTCACCAAATCGTGCTAAACGACCGTTGAATTAAAGTGAGAGAGATAGCAGAGGCTATGAATATGTCGAAAGAGTGGGTTTGTCACTTATATGATCAAGATTAATGCATGAGAAAGCTGTCTGCACATTGGGTGCCGCGTTTGCTCACGTTAGACCACGTTAGACCAAAAACGTGTTCAAATGAACGCTCTTTTATCGCAACTTAGATACAATAAATCCAAGTTTTGGTGCCGAATAATTACTTTAGATCAAACTTGAGTACACCATTAAACGCCCGAAACAAAAATACAGTGAAAACAGTGGACTGCAAAGCAGGAAATGGGTCCAAAAGAAGCAAAAACTGTTTTTTTTTTTGCTCAAATTGAATCAAACGATTGTCATATAACAACAGTACGTCAAAAATGGCTGAAATTTTGGTGAGTACCTGTGAAAGGATGCATAACTACATTCGCTAGCATTTATTGATGAATATAACCATCTTCACGTTTAGGTCGGAAATTTTTTCCAGACCATCCATGTATATCCAATATACCAAGCTCATTATATCACACTCATCTAGGATACCATGCCATTGTATGACACCCATTAAAGCATATATCGCATGATACTTATCATACCATAGCCTTTAAACAATACCAAAGTCTTCATATCATATCTATCGTACAATATCTATCATACCAAACTTATCATACTAAACTCATAGCACCATAACCATCATAATATACCCACCATTCTCAACCCATAACATTCTCTTTACCTTTTTTCTCAAGGGCGGGTCAAGTTTATTTTATTTCTGGTAAAAACTTATACTTATACTTATACTTTAAAAACTTTATTTAAACCGCTCATACAAAACCACAATATCGTGTAAAATATAGTACTCCAACTTTTATATGAGTGTACATGAGTAGGCGTGTCAAACTCAGTTTTAACTTGCGTCTATAGCTGTATACGCAAAAAAAATATAGGAGGAGTTGGGGTAATGTGTACCATGGGGTGATGTGTAACACGGGGATTATTCGTATAAAATGTTAACATATGAGTGAGTGAACAACTGTGATATGTTTCTCTTGACAGCATCTAGTTTTTCATAAGTGTTGGAAATAGGCAGATACAATTTTTTGCTTAAAAGTTTTTTTTGAATTTACAAAATATAGCATTTCGGATAAAATTTTCTTCAGATTTTAAAAGTAAGTAGATGTAAAATGTGGTATTGTTTAAAATCTTTAAATACTTACACCAAAAGATTTACATTTTTCACGTTGTGGTAAAATTTCATCGATGAGAAAAAAGTGAGTTATAGTGGGGAAATGTGTAGCACTCACGGCGTGGTGATATTTGAAAACATAAAAATATTTGCATATTTGTTTAAATTTTAATATTTTTTTTTTTTTTTTGCAAGTTATACACTGGAAAATTAAAAAAAAAAACAAAATTTCATGTCGTAAAACAATTAATCTGCAAAACCGTTAGTTCTACAAAAAATTTGTTGGAGACATATTTTAGAGATCTAGAATTGACTTCCTTTTTGGTGTACTTAAATGGAAAATTTTAATTTTTTTGGCTACTAAAAATTTCATTCACATTTTTCAAGGTAGCACCACTACATTTTTTTGCGTTTTGAAACCATTGTATTGAGGCATTCATTCTTAATGCATTCCCAAAATTTTAAAAATTTTATGTAAAAATTGTGTAGGCAGTCTTGGAAAAATTCATTTAACCCTTTTTAAGGCATAGGGGCTATTTTTGCCACTTTATACTTTTGAATATGCTGCGAAAAAATAAGAAGGATATTTTTTTGCAGTGACAACACTAAAAAAGAGCGGTCTAGCCAATCTTAAAAATAAAGCTGACTTGTGTTTGACATTTTGTGTTATGGCAAATGTAGCTGTTTTAAAAGTGACGTATTTTTTTTTTTTAATAACATTCTTCTCTATAAATTTTGTAATTTTTGCATGGAAAGAGCTAATTATTTTAAATTTTTTTATGAAATTGTACTTATTCTTTGGAGTGGTGCCTGAATATTTACAATCATCATGTCATTTTTGTTAGTATGGACAGTTGCTTTGGTGGGAATATTGTCCCAACTGCCCGAGGCTTGTAATGCATGACCGTCCAAGTAATTCTTTCCATTTTTGGTTTTTTTGCAGGATTTCGCGATATTTGAATGATATTGAGAGACATTGAGGATCTTTTTGGGATTTCAGATGTTGGTTCGGAAGATGTATTTGAGTCTGATGAGACAGAATCGGATCATGATGCCTTGCCAAGTTGTTCTGCGCCGGAACACATATTTTCCACACCAAGTAATAGACTAGGGGCAGATTCTTTGACATCAACACCATCAATGCCTGTTGGACGTTCTATCTAACGCTGGTGGTTGCGTATATTCTACTTCTTAGTTGACGGCAGTCTCACAAATGCTTTCATTTTATATTTCGCAACATCAGGGGTGATAAAGCTTACAAATTAAGAATTTTGGGTAGCTGTTGCAAGAGGATTGATTGGTGGTTATGGCAGTAGAAAAGAAAATCAAGTGTCGGTATCAGTCGTGGCAAGAAATCGCGCATATCTGATCAAAATTACCAAAAAAGCATCAATACTCTGCCTGTAGAAGTTCGATAGAAAAATGTAGGTGAACATTTTCCCGCAGCCATGGTGAATTACAGGCGCTGCAAGCTCTGCAACACAAAGACGAATGAAAAACGAAGAAAAATAAAATGCAGAAAATGAAATGTCCACCTTTGTAACACGCCTTGTTTTTCGTAATATCATACGGCACAATGAGTCTCTGACGGGCAGTGGAGATATTTTTCCCACCAATTTTTCAAAATGTTCCTAAGAAGTTGGCGTATTTTTTTAAGAACTATTTTTTATGTAATAATAAGATTCAAAACCATTCACAAAAGTTATTTTATTCTTCTGGCTTCTTCTGCCTTATAAAGGGTTAAAATAGTAAGAATTCATTCTCCAACGTAAAATTTTGGAAATGCATTAAGAATAAATGCCTCAAAACGACTATGTTTTCAATATGCCAAAAAAATAGTGGTGCTCACCTTGAAAAATGTTAATGATATTTTTACTGGCCATTAAGCTTAAAATATTTTATAAAAGTGTAAAAAACCTGCATACAAAGGAGATCAATTCAAGATCTCTAAAATATGTCTTCAACATTTTTTTGTATTACTAATCGTTTTGAAGATATAGTTGTCCGAACCATAAATTTTGATTTTTTGTTTTTTAATTTTTTACAGTGCTTAACTTGTAAAAAGAAAAAATACAAAAAATATATACAAATATTTCTATTTCTTTAAGTACTACCAACATGCAAAGTACAAAATTTCTACAAATATCTAAGTTTCGAAAAGCGTCCGATTTGACATGGAATCACCGATATATAGTATTATATACCTACTATATAAGAATAGTATCGTGGCATGCCGATCAGAGAACTGCAATGAATACTTAAAAATAAGTAGTACTCGAATACTATTCGTTCACAGCTCAGTGATTCCAATCAAAAATTTGGAATGAATCACGCTATTGAATAATGAGCCACTTACTCAAAACTGAGTATGAATGAGTATAAGTAGTTTCGAAAGCATTATTCGGATGTGATTGATTTGAAACAAAGTGAATCAAATTTTTGAATCATGAGCCACTTACTCAAAAATGAGTACGAATAAGTATAAGTAGTTTCGAAAGTAGTATTCATATAGGTTTCATTTAAAACAGCTCAAAGCTCATTAATATTAGATTTTTTTTATGTTTTGATTTGGAGTATTCGTAATATTTTGAAGTACCTACTTAGAGTATTAGAATCACCGTTGATACTAATTGTGTTCATGGCTGAACCTATAAAAATGATTTGTTTTTCAAGCTTAGTACATGTTCTGGTTGTAATAGAGGGTCGCTGATTTCAAATCTTATGCCAAAATTTTAAAAATAATTTGATCTAGGGTGGACCCTGAAATGTTTTTTTTTTTTTTGTTTTTAGTATTACTTCATGTTTAGAAAGTATAAGGTGGTCGCTGATTTCGACTCTGATGTCAGAATTTTAAAATTCAAGATAGTTAAAAGATGGTGCCACCTAAGATGTTTTTATTTTCCCTAATTCGGTGCTGGAGCAAACAATAGGTAAAAATGGGTCGCTGAGTCCGGATCCGTTGCCAGAATTTCAAAATTGTGTAATTTTTTTTATAACAGAGTTGCCACCTACCAAAATGTATTTTTAAGAGTTTTAAACACCCTTTAACAGTGTTAAGGGGTCGCTGACTTTGAATCTGATGTCAAAATTTTAAAATTTAAGATGCTTAATAGTGTTGCCACCTAAAAACCCCCAAAAAAGGGTTAATTTTTCTACATTTTCGAAGATTTTTCGAGAATTTTTCGAGGATTTTTCGATATATTTATATTTTATGTTGTTCCATATCTCGAAAGGGTAGCAAAATAGGTAAAAATAACCATTTCTTGGGGCTTTATAAGGGGGGTAGCATTTCTGAGACGCAAAATTAGAGGGGTCTATCATCCCCTATTTGCTACATTTTTAGGGGGGTCACGTCGAAACACGTGTTTAACTGTCCACTGCAAGTCAAATTTTAAGTCAAACACGTGTTTTGGGACCCCCTTAAAAATACAGCAAATGGGAGGCACATAGACCCTCTATTTATGTTCGGATTCAATGACCTATTTTTACCTAGTGCTTGCTCCAGCACCGAATTCGTGAAAATAAAAACATTTTAGGTGGCAACACTATTAACCATCTTGAATTTTAAAATTCTGACATCAGATTCGAAATCAGCGACCCCCTTATACTTTCAAAACATGAAGTAATGCTAAAAACCGAAAAAAAAAAAAAATATTTCCGGGTCCACCCTAGTATCAAATTATTTTTAAAATTTTGGCATAAGATAAGAAATCAGCGACCCTCTATTACAAGCAGAACATGTACCAAACTTGAAAAACAAAACAAATCATTTTTATAGGTTCAGCCATGAACACAATTAGTATCAACGGTGATTCTAATACTCTAAGTACTTCAAAATATTGCGAATACTCTAAATCAAAACATAAAAAAAATATAATATTAATGAGCATTGAGCTGTTTTAAATGAAACCTATATAAATACTACTTTCGAAACTACTTATACTTATTCGTACTCATTTTTGAGTAAGTGGCTCATGATTCAAAAATTTGATTCACTTTGTTTTAAATCAATCACATCGGAATAATGCTTTGGAACTACTTATACTCATTCATACTCAGTTTTGCGTAAGTGGCTCATTATTCAATAGCGTGATTCACTTTGATTTGAAACAATCACAGCCGAATACGGCTTTGGAAACTACTAATACTCATTCATACTCAGTTTTGAGTAAGTGGCGCATTGATGCAAAGCTGTGACTCGTTGCAGATCTCTGATGTCGATCACCAGCATGGTGACACCAAGTAAGGTAAAAACAGCCAGCGACAAAAACAACAACAAGCAAACTTATATGTGCACATATTGTTATGATTTTATTTTATATCACTTCTACACATAAATGCAGTTAAAGCAAAAAAAAAAAAGTACAAAACATGAAATTAAATTTAGAATGAAAACAAAAATGTACAAAATGTTTATAAATAGAAGCTAGGTGGGACAGTGTTATTTAACTTCAAAGATACGTGTTACAATGATTCAGAGTTTCATGCTCTACATACATACATAGACTTTCTTTAAAATGAATTAACTAACAGAAGCATTTGCATTTGGCAACACTGGCAGTTTCTTTAAAATAATCAAATTCTAGTCAATTAAACGGAAAACGATCAATGGCAACGGTCATTTCTGCTCTAACTTTCGATGTATTTAAATAGTGCCTGGCGCTGGAGCCACATTGATGGCTGCTGCTGAACTAATGTGTCCGGACAATGGAGCGGTATGCACAGCACCACGGGTCTTGGCCACATATGAACCCTCGTGATGGGGTGCAACAACAACATGTGCACCATGTACACCATGCACAGCATGATGACCGTGATCTACAACAACGGCTGAGTGATGTCCGTGCCAATCTCCATGCCAGCCACCGTGAGCAATATCATGGGTAACACCGTGCCATGGAGCAGCGACATGAGCCCAAGGTGCGGCAGCATGAACGGCAATTGAAGCATGTGGTGCATGGCCCCAACCCCAACCCAGATGGGGCCCAACACCAATGACAGAACACTCGATGCTCATGGCGAGAGCCAAGGTGAAGATCGTTGCAATGGCGAACTGAAAGAATAAATAATTATGTTAACAAAGAAGTCTGAAGTCGTTTATTAAATCCTTTTGAACTTACTTTCATTTTGTAGTTGCTATTTTTTTAAAATTGACTCCTTGATTACTGAAAACTAAACTTGTGCTGAATGTGTTACTGCAAAGCGCTTATTCTGTTATGATTCTATCCATGATCTGCAGCAGTTTTTATACTATAGCCATGTGCTTAAGAGTGGAAAAAATTTACATACACACACAAAAATATAAGAAGTTGTTGATTTTTTTCAATACAGCATTATCAAAATATTTCAACGTGAGCTATGCTTAACATAAAATTTTAACACTAACGGAAAATTTTAGAGAAAAAATTTTAATTTTTTTTTTATTAAAGATAAGTCCATATATGTATATTTAAAAATGGCTGTACAGTATATAGCAAACATTATTTTCCAAACAACCAAATAAAGAAAAACTTTTATTTATAATTTTAGAATGATGCAAGAAATGTTATTAAGAAGCTATATTAATAATATTATTATAATATTGTACGTACTGAATTAACAATAAAAAAGTATTAACTTAAAATATATAAATTGCAAAATTAAGCTTCCATTTCCATACTAGAACATACTGGTTCAATGGTGCACCATTGAAACGAGGGTGTCTATATTTCTATACAGGTGGATCAAAATTAAACGACAAGGTCGGGTACGGGGTCTACTCAAAAGAGCTTGAGGTATCGCTGGCTCGTAGGCTTCCTGACCACTGTAGTGTGTTTCAAGCCAAAATGATGGCAATAGGGGAGGTAGCATCATGGTTTTCAAAAAACTTTGTCTGTAAACGGGAAATTTATATCTTCTCTGATAGTCAGGCTGCAATAAAATCGTTGGAACAAGTAGCCACAAACTCTAATGCTGTGCTTTATTAGGTGAAATGTCGAACTATTTCAGCATCAACCTAATATGGGTACCTGGGCATAAAGGCATAAATGGTAATGAAAAGGCAGATGAGCTTGCTAGAAATGGGACACGAGCACCACTAACCATGATGAACCCACCGGGTATTCCGTTAGCTACTCTCAAGCTGCTAATCAGTAACAATATCATATCGAAAGCCAACACTAGGTGGGCTGAACTCTCGAAATGCAGAGCATCAAGGCTTATCTGGCTGACACTAGATCTCGGGCAATCGAGAGCCCTCCTCTCACTGGCAAGACCAGAACTAGCCACAATAGTAGCTATTATCACAGGACACTGCTTGATAGGAATACATTGCTAGAGTTTAGGAGTTATCTCAAATGACTTCTCCCATCTCCCATCTTCTGTGCTCCTGTCCTGTGCTAGCCAGAAGAAGGCACAAATATTTAGGCTCTTTCTTCTTTCATGAGCTTGACGACCTATCAACGATTGATGTCAGGCGTCTAAAAGGGTTCATCAGGAGCTCAAGTTGGTTCCATTATTAATAAAACCCTGTGTGCAGCGGTTCATATACATCGGCCACCGCCTCTACCTAACCTAACCTAAGTTTCCATTTAGGAAACCTTTTTTGTTGGACAGCTTAGCAAGTCGGCCTTGCATAGTGTTTACAAGGATTTTGCATTGTTTTGAAGTTATTTTTTGCCAATTTTCGGTAATACATTTTTTTAATTCTGGGATATTATGGGGTGCTTGCTCCGAAATACGCATTTTAAGAATTGCCCGGGCATTTTCGATAGGAGACAAGTCAGGGCCTAGTGGTGTCCATTTTAAAATGTTTATATTTTCATTACGGAAGTATTCCAAAACTTTTTTGGCGGCGTGGTTGGGAGCGTTGTCTTGCTGGAAAAAAAAAGCATTGCCTATCAACCTTTTGCCTTCAGGTACCGATACGTCTTTGAAGACATTAAGGTAGATATCGGCATTTACCCTGCCTTCCAAAGTTATAAGTTTGCCTGCGCCATTTGTGCACAAACAGTCCCATACCATTACACCTTTTCCTGCTGCTTTAAAGGTCGACCTTGTGCAGTTGTAAGCAAGAGAATCGCCTCTTTTTTCTCCAAACGTAGATTTTACCGTGAGAATATTTCATTCTTATCATGAATTCGTCCGTCTATAAGACATTGTCCCAAAATTGTTGGGGTTTTAGAGCATTATCCTTGTAGAACTTCATTCTTGTTTTCATATTAAGCTTGCTGACATACGGAATTTTTCGAGCAACTCGCCCACTTTTACCTGCCTTATGGAGTCTTCTGCTTATAGTATCAGTGGATGGAGCATCACGACCTTTGTTCAGCAGCTGGGTTCGAATTTAAGATTCTGAAACTGATACTGTGAAAGGATTACTATACGAGATAGCTACAATTCTTTTATTTGTCCTTTTAGATGTCACTCTTGGCCTTCCACTGCGTTTTTTGGGCTCAACTTGCTCTTGGTTTTGAAAAGCACTTATTACTTTCCCAATGGAAGTATGAGATTTTTTTAAAAATACTTGATATAGTTCTATGAGAATTGCCATGTTTATGCATTTCAATGATTGCCTTTCTCTCACCTGTTGATAATAAGTTGCAATTTCCCATATTTCTAATATATTCTTAAATTTGTTTAGCTATTTTAAAACAGAAATTATTTGTCTTTCAAAAAATTACCTATTATAAACGTTCCATTACTTAACGATGTGGTTTTATTTTAAATGTGAATGAACTGATTTCTATGTAAGAAATGAAGTAATTAAATAAATTAATTCAAAAAGTTGTTTTTAAACAATCGAAACTAGCAAAAATAGAGCAACGTCTTAATTGGAAACTTATTTTTGCAACTTCCTAGCTTCAACAGTACACATTTTTTGCAACTTCCTAGCTTCAACAGTATTCTACAAATTTTTTACGCCACTTAATTCCTATGAAATTATCAAATGATATCAGTTCTACGAAAAAATGCAACATGTGCTGAGTACAGCCACACTTTCCATACAAAAAGGGAACATTTCTTAAAAATTTGTATGTGGAAACTTATTTTTGCTACATACTGTATGTATGTGGGTATCTGGGTATGTGTATATATCACGTATAGATATATCAAAAACCGCCGAACTAATCTTTACGACATTTTTAGGAATACTCAAAACAACATTCTGAGAGTGTTTTTGTGAAGGTTGGTGTTGATTGGACAAGGGGGCGTGGTACCTCTCATACTACCCAAATTGGCTCTATCGCCCACAAACCAAAAAAAAAAATGCTATATATCAGACGATTTTAATCGTATAAAACTAAAATTTGGTAATTTTGTTCAGATGGGTACTTTCGGTAACTGTACAAGAATGGGCGTGATCACATTTTATTTACGCCCACTTCTTAGAAATCATTTTAATTCCTGAGATGCTCAAGTTTTGATAGTGAATCTTGGTATGCAGGTGCTATGGATCCAAGTGGCAGTCACTATGTAAATATAAATGTTGTCACGCCCACTTTTACCGCCCACAAATCAGTTAAAATGCTTTATATCAGACTGCTTTTGCCGTAGAAGACTAAGATTTGGTAATTTAGTTTATATGGCCGACAGTAAGGCCAATGTACAAAAAATAGGCATGGCCGCACTATATATGCGCCCACTTTATCGAAATCATGTTTATTCTTGAGTTGTACACGTTTTGATAGTGGATCTTGGTATGCAGGTACTATAAGTCCAAGTGGCAGTCACTATGTATATATAAATGTTGTCATGCCCACTTTTATCGCCCACAAATCAGTAAAAATGCTTCATATCGGACTGTTTTACCGTAGAAGACTAATATTTGGTAATTTAGTTCATATGGTTACTGTCGGCAACTGTTCAAAAAATGCACCATATATACGCCCCCTTTTTCGAAATCATGCTTATTCCTGAGTTTTACACGTTTTGATAGTAACACTTGATATGCAGGTACTCTAAATGGCGGTCATATATATAAAGTTTGCCACGCCCACTTGTACCCTCAAAAAAATGGACTTTATCTACGCCGACTTTTCGGAAATCATTGTTATTTCAGAGCTGTACACGTTTTGATAGTGAGACTTGGTATGTAGGTGAAATGAGACCAAGTGGCGGTCACTATATATATATATATATAAATGTTGCCACGCCTACATCTGCTCATGTATCTTTCTGTAAAAAATGTATGTATGTTTACTAATAGCCTCATTTTGGATTCCTAACGAAGCATTCAACAAACGATGGCTATGCGAACGATGTTGAGTTCAAACTGAAATATGTATTTCGAACGAAGCTTATCTTTAGCTCATTCGACAAGCTTTTGTTTGATATGTGCACACAAACTGTTATACACAAGCAGTTGTCAAATGTGGCGCTGCCATATCAAACACGAGGGAAGTTTTCTGTATTCTGTGTACTTACTTTAAAGATTTTTTTTAAATATGTTGCTGTGTTTCTTATATGTTGGCAGTGCTTTTGCTTGGTTTGTGTATTCAATAAATATACTTTGAGCAATTAAGTGGTTTGCGGATTTGTTATTCATTATTATTGTTTTTAATGATTGAGTGTTTGCTTTTGACATATCAAAATAAAATGTAAGTAGCTATTGCAGTTTTTATTTTTATTTTATGTATTCCAAATGCTTCACAGTCTTCAGACACTGTATATTTTTATATATTTCATAATTTATTCACCTTTAGGTTCAGAATTTTCCATTTTTTAACAATTCTATTAACGACTGCAACCACAACGATAGCATAAAAGTGTCCATTGGATTTTGACGTTCGGATTCGTGGTTTCAGTGATCGTTTCCCAGTCCTGAGAACAATGCCAAAAACTGAGAACACTAATAAATTTGAATTCATGATATTATGAATACAAGATATCGATTTTAAGGGAAAGCTTGGAATTTGAAGGAAAGTCTTGAAATTTTAACTACCACACCAAGTTTTATGGCTTAAAATAGCCCTCGAACATAACCTTAAACATAACGAAAAAAAAACCGTTTTTTGTACACTTAATATCACAAAATTCTAACTAGATTGAAGTATTGCAGCCAATTTTATATTCAGCATTGAAAAATAAGCCGGAAATAACTTTTCTTGTTTCTGTTTGTTGTTAGTTTTTATTTTTTTTTTTTTAGGTCTGTGTTATTGTTATTTTTTAAACCTTTAGATAGTTCTTATATCTTTAAAGTCAATTTTAAGGCTATTAACGCAATTATTGCTCCATTTACAAAGCTTAAGCTTAAAATTCCTGTTTAAAAATGAAACTGTAAGCAACTGTTACTTTATTGTAGTAACGTTTATACTTTATTATTAACTCTTATTAAAAAAAAACTTGTTTACAGTTAAAAATAAAAACGGATTTCGCCCGCTCAAATGGTCAACGTCATGGTTCATGTTGGCCATGGCTATTTATGACCGGGTGTGTGTGTGTGTGTGCTGTAATTGTGCTCTATGTTGTAGGTGATGTTTATATATTATAACAGTTCTGAATGCATATAATTAAAATTCATTCTATTTCTACACATACCGAAACTCTTACTTTCAGTTGCTTTACTTTTGTTGTTGTTGGTTTTCTTTTGTGTTTTGCATATCGATATGCGACAACTTATGGGCGTTTTAAGCGACACTTATTGAAGTATTATGGATAGTTTGGACAATTTTTTTTTGCCTAGAAGCTTGTATATAAATCACTGCAAATCATAGATTGAACCATAACACAATTTATGCTTAGCAGTAAAGCATCGACACCAACAGTTTAGTTCTCAGTAATCAAGGAGATTCAGTCTAACAAAACCACAAAGCAAAATGAAAGTAAGTGGAAAAGGATCAAAAAAGTGACCAAAATTCCACAAAACTTCGAAATATACTATTTTGTTTTTTGTACAAACTTTAGTGGAATATAGTTTTTCCAAGTTGTTAACTGTTTATTTTATTTTTTTTTTTCAGTTCGCCATTGCAACCATCTTCACCTTGGCTCTCGCCATGAGCATCGAGTGTTCAGTCATTGGTCTTGGCCACCATCATGAAATTGCCGGACATGGTCTCGCTTACACTGCCGTCTCAGGACCCGCACACGCACACGTTTTGGGCCATGTTCCACATGCTTCAATTGCCGTTCATGCTGCCGCACCTTGGGCTCATGTCGCTGCTCCATGGCACGGTGTCACCCATGACATTGCTCACGGTGCCTGGCATGGGGATTTGCACGGGCATCATTCAGCCGTTGTTGTAGATCATGGTCACCATGCTGTGCATGGTGTACATGGTGCACATGTTGTTGTTGCACCCCATCACGAGGGTTCATATGTGGCCAAGACCCGTGGTGCTGTGCATACCGCTCCATTGTCCGGACACATCAGTTCAGCAGCAGCCATTAATGTGGCTCCAGCTCCAGGCACTGTTTAAGTCATGATTCTAAATACATCGAGAGTTAGAGAGCAGAAGTTACCGCCGTTGCCATTGATCGTTTTCCGTTTAATTGACTAGGATTTGATTACTTTGTAGAAACTGCCAGTGATGCCAAATGCAAATATTTCTGTTAGTTTTAATAATAACGTAGACCGGGTACCTTTGAAATTTCATCGCCTTGCTCCACCCAGCTGCTATTTATACACATTGCTCATATTAACTTTTTATTTTTCATTTTCTTATGCGTTACTTAAATTAAATTTCATGTATATTATGTATTATTATGCCTTAACTGCATTTATGTATAGAAGTGATAAGAAATAAAGTCATAAAAAAATTTAAATATTTGTTCTCATAACTGTGTTATTGAGGCTCTATCTAAAAGTATTTAAAAAAATGCTTCACTTCTGATTCAAAACTTTTAAGAGATGCTTTTACCTTAAATGCTTTTTTCTTTATTGTTTCCCTAATTTGCGTCACTGTAAGCTGAGTATCTTCTGATATTTCCAGTTTAATTTAATTGTTTATGGTGACAAATTTTAAATTTCAAGATATCTTTACCTATACTTCTATACTATTATATAAAATTGAAGTGCAAATATTTGTTTTCAAAATACATTGGGTCGATTTTTATGAAATAATTTTAAAATGTCATATTTGTACTACAGCACAACATAGGGGTATTTTTATTTGGAAATTTTAATAATAAGTATGTTTAATTAAAGTTTTACGTTTTTTTAAAAAATCATTCCCGATGCCACGAATTGCTTGGTAGTTTTCTTTTCATGCGATTGTGTTGCGAGAATTTCAATTAACTCCATGTTGTTCTCCACTCTTATCTTTTTCTGCTCAGCTAGCACAGTATACAAACAGATGAGCCTCGCGCAAGGCGAAAAGAGAGATACATATAAATACAGTACTCTGAGCTGCAAAACAAAACAAAATAAAAGAAAAAATGTTTTTTATTTCGTTTGACATATATTGTCGTGAGGGCTGATGTCACATGGTGATCGTTTGAACGACGTTCAAAAGTTTTTGTTCTTGCTTTCAATAGAAACTGCCTATAAACGAATTGTAGAGCGATCAAGATTTGTTCATGTCTGAACGCAAGGCGATTGGAGGCGCAGTGGAAGCGTACTGGGCCTATTACCAATTGAAAAGTTAATTTGCAGTGAGAAGAATAAAAAAACGCGTGCACTTCATACAACGATAGTTGCAAAAACAGCAAGTTTATTAGTTCATTGTATCTGACATTCGAACTTAAGAATAAGAGGAGTAAAGTTATAAATTATGTAGCTATGTTTAATAGATATTCAGTTTCAACAACTGAACACCTTTAGCATGTTTGGGATTATTTTATATGAAGTGTTTGCACTCTGTCTCTCTCCATACTCATTGAAAGAGTAATAAAAACGTGTTAATGCTCTTTATTCAGGGGCGGATCCAGAGAAGAATTTTGGGGGGGAAATTTTTTAATAATTTTCACATAGATATATTTTTAAAACTTTTATTTGAAGTAAAATAATGCATATTTTCTATTATTTTTAACATCAATTTAGATATGATTTAATTCATATTTTAAAATAATTATAACTTATTAATTATTTGTAAAAATTTATAGTAAAATTCTATGTTTACCAATTTTGGAAAATCTTTCGACTACATCCTCTGGATTCAAAACTATGTCGTAGTGAATATGAAGCAACGCTAAACCAACAAATCTTTTTTCAAGCATTGTAGTTCGGAGCCAGGTTTTGATGCATCGTAATGATGAAAAAGAACGTCCAGCGCTTGAATTGGTCACTGGTAATGTGCAGAAAATTTGGAGGAGCTTCTGTATTGTTGGATAAATGTCCTTATCACAGCATTGGAGAGCTTCAAAAGCAGAACCAGGTAGTTTACCAGCACCATATAATATTAGATCCTTCCATTTTTGTTGCCAATGACAAAGCTCACCTTTTAATCACAAAACCAGCATTTCTCTTTTTTCTCCGAGCAAGTTAGCAAATCTTCCAATAATATCTTCTATTAATTGTTTCAATTGACCAGCATCTACACTAATTATTTAGCAATTCTAAAGGCTATTGCGCACGGGTAGATTAAGCCTTAAACGTACCATTTGATTTTGCTTTATCTTGGTTACACATGCATATTTCAGTTATTTGATGAAATTTATGAGATTTGGGGGGGGAATTTTCCCCTTTTTCCCCCCGTGGATCCGCGCCTGAGTTCTGATATATATTTCTTTGTAGCCTTTGATAGTTGGCATGGATGAGAAACTTGAAATACTTTGAGCTATAACCTTTTCATGACGCATGCAGCAAAAAATTTTGGAGCTTTATGTATTTACTTTAAGACTTATTAAAATTTTTTATTCTCTTAATAATCTTAAGGGAATATTCCTGGTTGGAAGGCTGTTTTTGAACAATTTTTGAAAAACTTGTCATTTGAAAACGCAAAGAGTTATTTAAATTCTGTTTTATTTATATTGTTTTAAAAACATATTAAATTAAACAAAAATTTGTTTTTCCTTTGTACGAGGGCTGTTCAAAAAGTTGTTGGCCTTCAAAGTTAGGCGTCGAAAAAAAAGGTATGCTGCTTGCAGCCCGGGTAACTCGACTTTGGATCATCTGAAATAGAAAAAGTAAACGGCGTTAGATTTAATACAGATTTAATTCTGATCCCTATCACAATCATAATTTGCGACTATTTTTTACAAAATGGCAGTCAGTGAAAAATGAAAAACCGATTTTGGGTATTTTTTTTTTAGTTTAGTGTAAAAAAAATAGTAATAAATTTTTTAAAATTGTGATTGGAGTAGGAACTAGAATGGTGACAATTTTGCGTCGATTGCACTTTGCTTCATCAAAATCTGTTAAGAACTACGGGCGCAATATGGGCCGCAAGCTCGAAAAACGTGGTTTCGAGATAAATGCGCTTAAGGGGGTCTTCTCATTGAGCAACTTTTTTTTCGACTTTTTTTTTTGCATTTATTTATAGCTTGGGTAGTTGTGAATATTCCCCTAAAAGGATTTTTAGAAATTCAAAATACTTTAGAAGATACAGCCTTTTTTGTGAAGCAAGGTCTTCGTCAAAATGAGCTATTTTTTTTCGACTCATTTTCGAACGAAGCGACATAAAGTAACCACCGAATTCCGTTGAAAATGTTTATTGTTAGGTAAAAACGTGTTTGCACACATATTCATACAAACATACGAATACACATTTCTGCTAATTTTAGGGGTTGAAGCATTTTTTGAGTCCAGGTGTTCAACTGAAAGCATCATTTAGTTCAGTTTGTATCGAGTTGAGCAACAGACGCGTGCGCTTCAGTGAACGGAAAAGTAAATTTTTCATAAATTTATTGTGATTTTTGTAAAATGGATCGGAAAAGTAATAAAAAAAAAAAAACGCCCAAGTGAGAGTCAGAATCGTGCAAAAAAACCGTGGGTTTAGTGGAAATCAGCATCTTAGACCAGAGGATTCTGAATATACCAGTACATCGGCCAAGAAATTCAAGAATAACGAAGACGACGAAGTATCAATCAAAAACAATTTGAAGTATTGCATTCTCGAGTTCTGTTCTGTGTTTACCACGTTGTCAGCGTTGGTAATTTGTGCCTCATGCAAGCAAAAAATTGAGTTCTCAGAAGCCTCACCAAATGGAGTTGGATTTAAAATCGCTTTGAACTGCGCCTGCCCACGCACAACATATATTCATTCGTCACCTATCATCGGAAAATCATATGAAATTAATCGACGCTTGGTTGTTGCCATGCGGCTTTTAGGGATTGGGCCAAAAGGTATAACCATGTTTTGTGGCCTCATGGACCTCGGACAAAGTTTGTCCAACAATCTGTACTATACTATCCTACAAAATTTGTACGTTGCTGGAAAAGCCATGTACGAACATGTCATTTCAAAAGCTATTGGAGAAGAAAAAGAGGCTATGATCGAAGCGAATCCAGAGTGCGATCCCACTTTATTTACTGTGTCGGGGGATGGGACTTGGAAGAAGCGTGGCTTTGCTTCCCTTTATGGTGTCACAACTTTGATTGCCAAGCATACCAAAAAAATTGTTGACACTGTCGTAAAATCTCGTCTGTGTAACAGCTGCAAATATTGGGAAGCCAAGAAGGAAGAAGAGCCAGAGGCTTACCAAATTTGGCTTGATACTCATGACGAAGAATGCACCATAAACCATGAAGGAAGCTCTGGGAAAATGGAGGTGGACGCTGTAATAGAGATGTTCTCCAGGTCGTTTGAAACACACGGCATAAAATATGTAAAATATATCGGCGATGGTGATTCGCAGACCTTCAAAGGTGTATTAGATGTCGACCCCTATGACGGTGACCCTATAGTGGAAAAGAAAGAATGCATTGGGCATGTGCTGAAGCGAATGGGTACGCGACTTCGAAAAATAAAAAAAGAAAATAAGGGCATTGGAGGCAAAGGTGCGGGAAAGCTCACCGACAAATTAATATCCGAGTTGACCACATATTATGGCCTTGCGATCCGCCGTCATCCTGACTCCGTGGAGGATATGAAAAAGGAAATTTGGGCCACTTTTTACCATAAGTGCTCCACCGATGATAAACCGCAACACCAAAACTGCCCCACCGGTGCGTCAAGCTGGTGCGCATGGCAGAAAGCAGCTGCTGAAGGTACGTTAGATAGCTTTCACCACACGTATGCACCTCTCGACAAGAAGGTGATGGAGGTAATAAAACCAGCTTACGAAGCGCTGTCGGCAGATAATTTGCTTGAAAGATGCCTTGGATCTGAAACTCAGAATTCCAATGAGTCCTACAATTCTGTTCTTTGGTCACTTTCGCCCAAACACATCAACTCAGGCGCACGCACCATCGAAGTGGCCAATTTCATTGCAACGTGCCTCTTCAACGACGGTTTTATACCCATACTTAAAATTATGGGTTTGATGGGTATTGCGATTGGCAAAAACGCATACGAATACGCACTATCTCGCAATGAAGACAGATTGAACCGATCAGAGACTCGAGCTGCGGCATCATCAAAAGCTGGCAGAACGGCTCGCAGAGCAGAGAGGGCAGCAGAAAGCAGTTTCTACGAAAAAGAGGAAGGTGGCCTGTATGGAGCTGGCATCGCCGACTAATATTTGTAAGTAAAAATTGTCAGCTCTTTAAAACTGCATTTAAACATTTTTGATTTTTTTTTTTTTTCCCAAAAAAATTACTTCAAACTTTAAACGCGTTTATCTCGAACTCACGTTTTTCGAACTGGCGGCCATGATATCTCCAGTTCAACTGAACCGATTTTCATGAAACAAAATGGAATCGACGCAGAATTGTCACCATTCTCGGGTGAACCTCGACCATAATTTTAAAAAATTTTTTACTATTTTTTTTTACACTAAACTACAAAAAAAAACCCGAAATTGAAATTTTTTTGAATGGCCGCCATTTTGTCAAAAAAAATCACAAAATTAAGCTTGAGGTTCACCCGAGAATTACATCTATACTAATTATAACCCCGTTTTTTTTTTCATTTCAGACGCTCCGGAGACCCGGAATCGTGGCCGCCGTGATGACACCTTTTTTTTCACCACCAACTTTGAAGTCTCATTACTTTTTGAACAGCCCACGTATCGAGGCAAAAAATTTTTTTTATTTACTTTGAACCTTTTGTAATACAATAAATAAAAAAGTTTTCAATTATTCTTTGCGTTTTCAAATAAGAATTTTTTTAAAAAGGGTCCTAAAAACGGGTTTTGAATGAGAAGACCGCCTTAAGTTTGAAGTTATTTTTTTGCATCAAAAAAAAATGTAAATGAAAATTGGAGCATGCAGTTTTAAAAATTTGACAATTTTGCGTCGATTGCACTTGGTTTCATCAAAATAGGTTCAGTAGAACCGGAGAAAAGTAACTTCGAAGTTCAAAACCGTGATTTTGAAAAAACTCAAAGAAAATTTTTGGCAATAAAACATTTTTTCTTAAATACTTACATATATCAATCTGCAATGCTAGCCCCATAAATAACTCCTTCCTCTTCTTAAAAAAATGAGGACTCGGCGACTCTTTGTGCTCTTCGGGCAGTTCTACCTTCTTTTGATGCGGCCAGAGCTCTGGCTTCGGACCTTTTCAAACGCTCTTCGTTCCGAGACATGGCGAAATCAAATGTGACGTTGAAAATCGGATTGCGAATGACCACAGCACTGCGTTGAAAGATTCGTGGCTGTTTTGAGTTTCGGAGCCAAGGCATCAGTTCAACAACTCATCGGCTGACAGTGCTTCGTAAATAGGTTTGATTGCTTTCTGAATTCTCTGATTTAGTGGTGCATACGTATGCTTGAAGCGCGTGCGCCCGGTTTATAACACAATTCAAAGTGAACTATACGCTGCCAACATTCGAATATCTAAGCTCTAAAATGAGTATTCATTTATTTTTAAAATGCGTATACAATCAATTTATTACCTACTAAAGAAAGCGTTGAACGAAACTCGGTGGTTGCTTCAAACCATTGCATTCAAAAAGTAGCCAAATTAAGCAAATCGCATTTTGGCAAAAACATTGCTGAACAAAAAAGGTCATATCCATATCCTAAAGTATTTCGAATTTCAAAAAAACCCTATATTCTCAACTATCTAAGCTATAAAAATATGCAAAAAAAAAATCAACAAAAATTTTTGCCAGCCAAGAATACTCCATTAAGAGCATAATTTTTATTTTCTTTTATTTTGGGCCATTGAATTTAATATGTCCTCAATATTCACTTCTACAACTCTGTGGACAATTGGCAGAGCTAAATCATTAAGCCTTTCCCCTCAGTTTTACTTCTTTGATATGTTTTGAGTCTTCGTAGCGATAAAAATTAACGTTCGCTTAAAGCGACAGACAGTGAAAAAGTTGCAACTGTCTGCAAAAATTGACTGATTGTTACAATATCCTTTCATCGCAAAAATTGAGAGAGTCGATAAATGTTTTTGTCGGATTTTTCTGATTCAGACGATTTGGCTAATTTTTTAAATTGATCTTTGTATTTTAATATAAGCTAATTATGACGATAGTCGCAAAATTACTGTTGTAATCGTCGGTACGAATAGTATATGTCTATAGTATGTCTACAAATAAGGATATGTTTAAGTCTACTCGGGTGGTGATGCTGATCGAGAATTTATGTACAGCGACCGACAAGAAGGAAGTCTGACACGATTTGCTACTTTTAAACCATTGATTTTCAGATTTTGTTGCAATTCTTGTATAAAAGTGCCTAAATATCTCCGAGAAAATTAATTTGGCAGTCTGTGGCGCGGCGTGATGGGGAAAAAGTAATAGTCGATTGAATTTTTTATAATAGTCTTTACACTAAATTGAGTAAATTTTACTAATTTCACAATTTCATTAAAGGATTTTCTATGAATTTATTACATTCGCATATGATAGTTGACCTTTCGCTTCGAGATGCTATTATATGTGCACGACTGATCAGAAGACAACTTGAAAAACAACTTTATTAAGGTTGAAAATTCGTATTTTAATGTAAAGAAAAAAGTTTTTAATTTATCCCTTCTCCCAAGAACTCAATAATTTTGTTGTGACGTAACCGGTCGTGCGTTACGTCACATTTTTCAGACTTATGTGGAACAAGTTTTGTTTAGGTGTATCCTGGAGCTTTTTGAATTTTGTTGGCGTCGGTTTAAAAAAGAGTTCTTAGGCGTTTAATCGTTCACTTTTCAAAAATATTAATTTTTGCCAAAATCGAGGGCGTACAAAGAAAATTTTAATTTTTTATGCACAAAATTGAGGTCGTTTTAGGTTATAAATCAAAAAGTATGTATCCAAAAAAAAAAAAAAAACTAAAATTTTTTTTTTAGATGAACCAGTCTCCAGATGTCGGAAATAAATTCTGAATAGTTATACTTAAATAATGGAAATTTAAATAATTTATTTATAATAGTTATACTTTTCAAAAAAATGTTGGTCAGTTTTTGAAAATGTGTCTTTTTATCTTCGAAAACTCCCAGAGGCCCTTAAAATAGACATTATTTTTGGTTGCATAAGCTAATAGTTCCACCAAGGTTAAAAGTTTTCAACAAGATAAGATGTACGGCACCTAAGAATATTTTCCGATGTCCATGACCAGATATTAGTTATACCTTGCACCTGGCTGTAACAAGATTTTTACCAAAAAAAAAGTTTTCTGAAAGATTTTTTAATCCCAAATCTGAATAGGGCCGGACTAGGAACTTATCACAAAATTGTCAGAAAAGTTTCATTCTCCCTTTTATGATATCTATTTGACTGCCATTAAATATTTGAATCTTCCTCAAAGTTTTGTTTTGATTAATTTTTTTCTATCTGGCGACATGTAAAAATATTGATAAGTTTTTGTCTATCTTATATTTTGGTCTTATATCTTATATTTTCTTTAAAATTTTTTTTATATATCATAAAAAAAAAAGAAATTCAAATAAATTTTTTTTTTTGTGATAGTTTTATTTTACTTTTAAAGTAGATGCATTATAAACATTTTTTATTGGGAATTTTATAGAAAAATTTGTAACAAAATTTTTAAGAAGAAAGTGCTGGTCAACGAGACAGAGGTGGGCTGAATGTGTGCATAAATTATTACTGGCAGTGAAATTAAGAAGTGCTAATTTGTTTGTGTTTTTAAGTTGCCCTGTAAAGATATTTACAAATATACAAAAATTAAAAAAAAAAGTAATCATTATTGGCATTTGGCATCACTGGCAGTTTCTTCAAAGCAATCATAATCAATGTCAATAGAACGAGTCAATGTGATCAACAAAATCTTCTGTATCTCCTTCTCTCTCTCTCTCTATCCCTCTCTATCCCTCTCTCTTGATCTTTCTTTATCTCTCTCTCTCTAAAACGATATTCTTGATTTAAACAGTGCCTGGAGCTGGGGCAACATTGATGGCTGCTGCAGAGGTAGCATGACCAGCCAATGGAGCGGTGTGGATGGCACCACGGGTCTTGGCCACATATGAACCCTCGTGATGGGGTGCAACAACAACAGCATGATGAGCATGATCTACAACAACGGCGCCATGATGTCCATGGTGTCCATCCCAGGCGCCGTGCCAATCGCCTTGCCAGTCATCGTGCCAATCACCATGATTCCAGTCACCATGATGCCAATCACCATGATTCCAATCACCGTGCCAGTCATCACCATGCCAGTCACCATGATGCCATGGATCAGCAACGTGAGCATGAACAGCAACATGAGCTGGACCTGAGACGGCGGTGTAAGCAAGTCCATGACCGGCAATTTCCGAAAGATGTCCCAGCGGAATGATAGAGCCTTGTACGCTCATGGCCAAGGCCAAGGTGAAAATGGCAGAGATGGCGAACTGAAAATGTAGAAAGAAGGTTGTTGATATTAACTATGCATTAATAAAATGATGACTGTGACTCACTTTCATCTTGTTGCTATAGATCTGGTGGATATTGACTTGGAGATCAGTGAGAACTAATATATAGCTCGATGTATTAAGTTTAAGAACTGATGTTGTTATGATTTAATCCATGAATTGCTTAGATTTTTATACTAAAAGCGTGAAAAAATGTCTGGCATCCAACATAAATGTAGAAACTCCATAAATATTACAGAAACTGCGAACTCATATCGCTGTTGACCATAGATGACGCGGTACTAAGTAGAATCAGAGCAACAACAACAGTAACAGCAACTGCTACATTGACTACATGAAAGTAAGAGTCAAACAGCCAATGCAAAAGAATAAAATTTAATGATATGCAATAAGAAAAAAAAAAAAATAAAAATATATAACACAATTATAACAACATGTTAGCACCAACGCCAACAAAATGCTGACAACCAGCAAGTTGTTAGAAAACACAGACAAAAAAATGTTGCTGCAACATCTAGACTAAGTAGAGCGATGGAGTCATTAACTCGTTCTGGAATTTGTTCTTAACTTGAACTTCTTAGGCATGAGTTGATTGCTAAAAGTCATTTGCGTTAATACATAGTTGGAGCAAAATAGTTGTTATTGTGGGAATTAATGGTCGCTGAATAATTATTGCATAGCTAGCAACATATATTAATAACTGGTAAGCATTTCGAGTTACAAACATGTTGAACAGATGACAAAATAATGCATATTTGTAATTGATTGATGCATTATCATTGGTAACAATGCAGCACCTGTTTGAGCTGCTGCTGCTGGGTGCCCAGCCCAGTTTTTTTTTAAGGTCAATTCCGCTTACCACAACATTATGGCTGGAGATAGTTTTTCCTATCTAAGTCACTTGCAGGAGCAGTTTAAGTTTTTTATATTAACTTTAGATTACTTAATTAACTCTAAACGTATTACAGGCACAACTATTTTAATTGCATTTATTTGCGTATCCTTGATAATTATGAAGAGAAATAAAAACAACAACAACAAGGCTGGTGTGCCAATTAAGTTGATTTAGTTTAATTACTATTCGATTGTGATCGATTAAGTGTCGATAATCGTTAGCCACACATAACGAGCACTAATTTTTACAACAATATCAAATAATTTCCACATAATGCCAACTCATATGGTTAACAAGTTATTTGGTTGCATTGGCTTTGTTGCTTATTGCCAAGCTAATTGCTGCCACCTGCAAACAAAAGACTTAAGCAAGAAACTCCATCAACGCTATCAACATAATTTAGTGCAGCACCATGTCACACGTTCAAAAGACATCTTTCGATTTATGGCTACTGATTGTGAGCACGTATTTTGTTAATAAAGCAACATTTTTATTGTTCAGTTTATGCGCAAATGAAGAAAATTAATTTTTCTTAAAATATTCCAATTTAATTAATGCACTGTAATTGAACTTAATAGCAATGTGATAAAAATAATATCTTGTAATACATCTCTGCGGCACATAAAGGCATTTTTAATAGATAATATTATCAGGTAGAGTAAGTTTGGGTAATGTGGTAAACATATTACTTTTTTGACTATTGTGTGGTACTGGTTTTGCAGATTACAAAGATCTCTTACATGCTTGATAACTGGAATATTACCTGCATACATTTTTCAATACGGGTAATAATATGAAAAAATGTATATTAGGTTAGTATACAAACCCACGTATTGGAAACAGAAGAGGTAATGTGATATATTTTGTAACTGTCCAATAACGTTACTCAAGAAGCTGTTCTTCATATCCAATGGAGAGTATTAAAATTAGTTTTCAATTTCATGATCAATTTGGAAGGATGCCGACATGGTTTATTTGTAAAAAACTGATAATTATTTTTCACTCCCTGCTAACATAGGACAGACGTAGCATAAGACGGGCAAGATATAAAACCATATCACATTATCCACCTACAATATTCGAACTTACTCTAAATTTTTGGCTTTTCATAAGAGATATTTAATTGATTTTTTTTTATGATAATTTTAACTCAGTTCAAAGATAATTTTCCATACCACAAGATTCACAAAAAAGGTAATTGTGCCGTATAGAAAAAAATTAACAAATCTTTTTGTGAGTGTGCCGAAATTATACTATTGATAATATGATGACAGCACTCATTGGAGAGAATGTATATTAAGCTTCAAAATGTCCTTGTATATAGGGTGCCTGGTACCTGAGAGGGTTGTGTTTTGACCATTTTAAACTATTTCCCCCGTTAAAAAAAAAGAAAAACATTTTATAATATTGTTATTTTATATATTACTAGCTTTTCCTCTTAAAGAGGGCGTAGCTTTAGTGTAACTAAGTTCATACCGAGTTTCATTGATGTGTGACTTATTTCGAAAGCTATACCGAACATGTTGGATACTGAAAAAGTAACACCCGCCTAGTTCAACACCCATAAAATGTTACCAGTGGAACGGCATGTGTAAATTGATGTCGAATACTGAATTCTGAGGCTATCGACCTATAATTCCAAAACTGTTCAATATCGAAAATTTGAGGTGTATTTAAGTGTCTTTTACGATCGGCACATAAAAATTGGCTTATCGGTTTCGGAGTCTTTACGTGATATACACATATACCCACATACGTATATACATTAAGCCGCCTCAAGCTCCTTAGAAAAATAGTTGTTCAGTCCGGTTCTTCAAAATAATCCATGGCTTATGTTATGATGATCCCAAAATATTTCGACTAAAAATATTGGCTGGTATGGTAGTTAAAAAAAAACAAAACAGAAACGGTCAGAAATAATAGTTATGAGAAAGTTTTTTGCATCAAAAGATCTTAAATTTTTTCAGTTGGACCAAAGATAATGCGGATTTTTATGGATTGTTTTGACGTTTTTCATATTGTTTTCACTAAAATTCAAATGAATTTTTTTCCATACTACTTTTAGTCAAATAAATTGTAATATGTAAAAAATGTCTAAGTTTTCATGTAATTTCATTCAATTTAATTCTTTACTTTACACTATATTTTATCATCAATATATAATTTATTTGACAAAAAAAAAAATTAATTTGAATTTTAGCGAAAATAATATATAAAAATAGATAAAAAATTTATGATAATCCGCATTACCTTTGGTCCGACTGTAAAAATTTAAAATTTATTGGTGCAGATTGGAAGAACTTTTCATTCATATTACTTCTAACCGTTTGTTATTTCTAACTACCACACCAGTAAATATTTTTACAAAAAACTCGATTTTTAAAGCATATTTCCAGCCATTCCGTGGAATACTGGTTGAGGTGTGTGGCTTGTATGCCATAGAACCCAGGTTCGAATTCCATCTGACTCAGAAAATTTTTTCAATTGAATTAATTTTTCTGTTCGGCCGCCATCTCTATGCAGACAATGACAAACCTCAGAGAGTAAAAACTGACATGAAAAGCTTCTTGAGAACATAATTCAGTTCTTGATCATTTGTGTTCAAACATTTCACAACACGCACAACACAATTGATCATAAGAAGCTCGGTCAAAGTCTTTTCAAGGGCTGAAATGGCCATTCCGTTTTTGTGTTTTTTTTTTATTTGCGTTCGGTACAAGTGGGCGTGGCAAATTTTATATACAGGGTGTCCCGCAATTGAGTGCAACTATTTGCGTAGGTGAAAGGTTATGTCGAGCTGAGAAAAAAATCGTATCGGAGGGGGGGTCTATTTTCCCATTCTTAAGAGCTACAGGGTTAATTAATATATCACGACTTTGATTCACGTTATTGTGCCTTGCATAAAAATTAAGTTATGGAAAACTTTATCTGATTTTCATTTTGTTTTTTTGTAGTTTTTTTTTTGGTATACTTTTTAGTACAGCCAACTTTTTTATTTTTTAATATAAATTTATTTTTTTGGTGTCATTGAAAAGAAAATTTAAAAAATTACAAAATTGATTACAAGAATAAATTTCATTTATTACGCGAAATTCTGAGAAATTTGCACTCAAAGTTCTAATTTGGTAGTTTACACCGATTGATTTCATCTTTGAACGAGCACAGCTTGGTAACGGTTATGTCGGTACTGTTTGTTGATAAACCGTTGAAAAGGTGATTTTATTGCCTTTGCAATGAGTTACCAAAAAAAGTTTTCCGTAACTTAGTTTTTGTGCTAGAAACAATAACGTGAATCAAGGTCGTGAAATATTAATTAACCCTGTAGCTCCTAAGAATGTGAAAATAGATCCCTCCTCACATACGATTTTTTTCTTAGCTCGACATAAGCTTTCACCTCCGTAAATAGTTGCATTCAATTGCGGGACACCCTGTATTTATATATTGACTGCCACTTAAAGCACCTGCATATCAAGTGTTACTATCAAAACGTGTACAACTCAGGAATAAGCATGATTTCGAAAAAGTAGGCGTAGATATGGTGCGACCATGCCCATTTTTTAACAGTTGCCGACAGTGACCATATGAGCTATATTACCAAATCTTAGTATTCTAAGGTAAAAGCCATCTGATATAAAGCATTTTTACTGATGTGCGGGCAGTAAAAGTGGGCGTGACAACATTTATACATACATAGTAACTGCCACTTGGATCCATAGCACCTGCATACCAAGATTCACTATCAAAACTTGAACATCTCAGGAATTACAATGATTTCTGAAAAGTGGCTGTAGATATAGTGTGACCACGCCCATTTTTTGCACAGTCACCGAAAATAACCTTCTGAACAAAATTGCCAAATTTTAGTTTTATACGGTTAAAACCGTCTGATATATAGAATTTTTTTGTTTTGGTTTGTGGGCGATAGAGCCAACTTGGGTTGTACGGGAGGTACCACGACCCATTGTCCAATCAACACCTTACTACACAGGAACACTCTCAGAATGTTATTTCAGTGTTCCTAAAAATTTCATAAAGATTGGCTCGGCGGCTTGGAGTCTATACCTGATATACACATACCCACATATCCACATGCCCACAAACATACATCCATTTTTATATATATTGATATACTCTTTGGGAATATCTATTTAAAATTGCACTATATGAAACACAAACAATAAAATTTTATTATTAAAATAAAAACATTTTTATATTTGAAACAATCGTACATATATTTGAAGAAATCGAGAGGGGTAACCTGATCAACTTTTGCTTGTCTTAAATTTCTATCTTAGTTTCTATCTGAAGTTCTTACAAAAAATATTTAGTACAAAAAAGTCTGTTTTAAAGCCTGAAATAATTCTTATAGTTGAATTTAAAAAATAAAAACCCTTGGGACGTTCTTAAGATTTTTCCTTACCATTTCAAATCAGTCCGAATATGAAGTAAGATTAAAAAAAAACACAAATAAAAATGTACCAAAAATTTACTTTTTTTTTTTTTTGAGGCAACATAATTCATAGAGTTGGATTTAGTGTAGGCTTAGGTTCACTTTATACTTAACGAAAGAGGGTTTAAAATAAAAGAATTATTTTAATTTTATTGAACTGGAGATATTAATGGACTCAACACTTTCAGTCCAAATATTGTTTATATATGTATATAACAGGTCATTCAATAAGAATAAGTAGGATAAGTAAGAAAAAAACAAAATTTTGGTAAAACTCGATAATATTATTCAACATAGTTACCTTTGCGAGCGATACAACGAGTATAGGGATTTTTCAACATTCCGATACCACTTTTATAGTACGATTTATCTTTCTCGTCAAAATAGGCCTCTGTTTCAGCGATTACTTCATCATTGGACTTGAATTTCTTTCCAGCAAGCATTCTCTTGAGATCTGAAAAGAGGAAAAAGTCGCTGGGGCTAAATCTGGAGAATACGGTGGGTATTCTATACGATGGGAATAGCCCAATTCATTGAATTTTGCCATCGTCTGTATCGATTTGTGACACGGTGCATTGCCTTGGTGAAACAACACGTTTTCCTTTTGCAAATGTGGCCGTTTCTTGGCGATTTCAGCCTTCAATCGATTCAAAAGTACACAGTAATAGTCGCTGTTGATGGTGGTTCCTTTTTGGAGAGAGTCAATGAATATTATTCCTTTTGCATCCCAAAATACAGATGCCATCACCTTACAAGTCGACTGTTGGGTCCTTGCTCGCTTTGGATTCGGTTCGTCGACTGCTGTCCACTCAGCTGACTGTCTTTTGGATTCTGGTGTGTAATAGTGAATCCATGTTTCATCTACTGTGACATATCGACGATAAAATTCGATTTTATTGCGGTTTAACAGCGCCAAGCACTCCTCTGTCAGCTTTACAATGTCAGCTAGCTCGTGTAACTTCAATTTGCGATCGTTCATAACCAATTTGTGGATTTTTTTGATTTTTTGTGGAATAACAGTCTGATTTGTGTGTCCACTGCGCTCTGCATCATTTGTGCTGGTACGACCACGTTTAAATTCAGCAATCCACTTTTCTACCATTTGCCTCGATGGAGCAGAGTCTGGATTATGTTTATCAAGCCATTGTTTGGTTTCCACTGTATTTTTTTCATCAAAAAGCAATGCTGCATCAAAACTCGAAATTCACTTTTTTCTATTTTTTTTTTTTTTTAATAACAATAGTTGCACACAAAATGCTATAACTCACAAATTAATTGTCAGATTGTTGTCAAATTTTCATAAATAACATATGGAAAAAAATCAAGTGACGCCATATATGTATCATCTTTTTGAACGTACTGTTAATGGACTTTTTGAACGTACTGTTAAAAAAACAAAACTTTTTCCTTAGCACATAATTGAAAGTGTAATTCTTTTTTAAAGCAGAATAAATTCTAAAATTTTGAATATGTATGTTTCTATGTGTATGACTATTTGTATATTTCAAAGGGAAATAATAAATAAATGTAGAAATATCCGTCTACGGAAAACCGTCTAAAGCCAATCGTTTAATTACAGCCCTTATCACCGTCCGTGAGTTGAATTTGCTACTCAAGTCGACTCAATTGGCGAAATTTAATTTGCCGATTTAGAGGGAGTTAGTTAGTAAAGTGAGGAGGGAGCAAGTCACCTAGTTACTGCGGCCTCAAGGGCCTATTGTAACAAACTTCTATAAGTTATAGTTCATCCTTAATCGTTAAGTGCGTTAGGAACCGAGCGATGTCCTTGGGTGAACTATCCGCTATTAGATGCGGTTCTAGGTACAATGCACCTAAGTAACTAAGACGGGTCCTGATTAGACCGTTACAGTGAGACAAGATGTGCTCTGCTGTTTCTTCATTTTCATTACATAATCTACACTGATCTTCCTGGACTATACCCATGGTTGGTAAGTGTTTATTTTCCTTACAATGTCCAGTTAGGACAATTCTGATAGATCTTCCACTTAGAGTCATAAATTGCTTCGTTCTTTGGAGCCAAGTGGTTGGCATGAATATTTTAGCCTGTCTGTTACCTTCACTTTCCCTCCAGTAAGGTAGTGTTTAACCACATTTTAATGTTATGGCGCATAGTGCCCCATGGTATCCCGCAGAATGGTTCTGGGCCTATGAAAGACCTTGCAGCCCCTTTCCTGGCTAGTTCGTCCGCGATCTCATTACCTAAATAGCCGCTATGACCTTGTACCCAAATGAGATGGACTCTGTTATGGGTAGATACCTTGATAAGTAGCTGTAGGCAATCCCATACGAGTTTGGACGTGATTTTATATGCGCTAAGTGCAAGTAGAGCTGCTTTACTATCAAAGTGAATGTAAATGTTTTTGTTCCTAGTGGGACTGTTTACATACTCTCTTAGGCAGATCTCAATGGCGTGGACTTCAGCTTGGAAGACTGAATTACCTGTGCCCATGCTGGCATATATAGATTTTCCCTGCCTTAAGCCAAAAACTCCAGCTCCTACCCCTTCATCTGTATTTGAGCCATCAGTATACCAGGCTTGAAAGTCACCAGTAAACCGTAGCCTCTCTTTTTCCCATGTGGTTCTGTTTGCGAAGGAGACTTAGAAGTTTTTGTAGAAGTTGAATTTTGGAAGGCAGAGATCGCAAGGTAATAACCTTAGATTCTAGTCCTTGGTTATTTCGTCTAACAGCGCTGAGTGAGTATTACTTGATATAATCAAATTGTTGTCAGTGATGAGCCTGACTGTGAAGAGCAGATCTTCTTTCTTAACAAGAAGATGTAATGGTGGTATACCAAGCAAAATCTCCAAAGCAGCAGTTGGAGCAGAACGCATCGCTCGTTTGATACATACACAAGCTAGTCGTTTCAATTAGCTGAGCTTGGCTTGAGCTGTTTTTTGGATCGTTGGTCTCGTGATGGAAGTACACATCCACATGGCTAGTTTGGGACTTAGGCCCCAGTTTTTACCTACAAAGCTTCTGCTGACCCATAGTGAGGGCCTTGCTTTGTTTATGGTGTTGTTTAGGCGTGGGTTCCATGTGAGTTTATCATCAAGCATCACACCTAAGTATTTGACTTAGAGGGAGTTTGAGACGAATCGTTTGAAAACTAATGGTGTTTAGACGAATTGTTTTAAACGAATTTTAACAAGACGAATTGTGAATAGACGAATTTCTTGCAAATGAGTAAATGAGTCTCATTGATGTCTACTCCGCTACCAGATCCGTCTCTGGTGTTTAGAGGATAAGCTACGCCCATATTTAGAGGATAAGCTCTGAGCGCAGCAGGTATAAACTAGTATTTTATAAAGTTCTTAATAATTTCATTATAGATTCTTACAGATTGATAGATTTTGGCAACCACTTTATATCGTGGTTATTTGGCTTTAAATGAAGATATTGTCTAGATCTTTCTCGATGACATAATATTACTGACTATCTTGTACTTCCGTTTTGGTTACTGTGAACCCAAAAAAAAATGTATTCTTGGAAATTACTTTAAAGAAAACTTCATGAAAACGCTGTAAGAGACTAAAAATTAGCTCAGATTAGTACAAATGTTAGTATATTTTCATATTTCCAATTTTCAGAGCTACTACTACATATTTTTAAGCTCTAGCATCTCCGCCTTGCAGATTGTCTTCGGAGGTATTATTTAGTGATGCATTGCTTTTAGGTTTGAGGACCAGACGGGCAATTTCCGTTCAGTGAATTGATTAAAAAAAAAAAAAAAAAAAAGAATAATGTTGCCACAGTATTTCTAATTTAAATCATAAAGAATATTCCTAAGAATCATGGCACAACTATATTCCTAAGACAATTACACAGTGAAAACGTGAAGAACTTCACATAACGAACTATTTTATTTTATCATATTTTACTTTAATTTCACTAAACCAGAATCATCTGACTAGGTTACGGAAAGTGTGGATTATAAATCACCACAAAAAATAAAACTGAAAGAGATGCTTTTATTTGTTCCTTTAAGTTGCTGAAATAAACCATCTATAAGAAAAACATAGTTTTTGTGAATAAATAAAAAAAGGCTTTTTATTTAACTCGTATTTTTTGTCAATCTTACAATTGTTGCAAATAACTAGATATACAAAAAAATTCAGAGTAAAAAATGTGGAAACAAGTTCAAAAGAGGTCAGTCAGTAATTAACACCAACCAACTTCATTGTACAAGCTCCTTTAACAGTTCTAAAAGTTTTTGCATTAAAGTATAAAGATAACAGAGGGAAGAAGAGAGAGAGATAGACTAAAAAAAAGAGAAATGTGACAGAGATAGGTGATAAAACAGAAATAGTTCTCATTTGAAGTTGTAGTGATAATCATGCTGTTGTTGGCGTTCTTCTTAATGTTGTTGTTGTTGTAGTTGTTTTGAATTGTTGCTGGACTGGTTACACAAAACACTGAACAAGTCAGTGTGTTGACGTGTTTATGTGTGTAAATGGGGAGGATGGCGTGCAATGGGCGTGGCAGCGCGCACAAAACTCTGTCGATTAACTCCGCTACAAATCTTTTTTATTTTTTTGTTGATATTTCTTTGAAATTGTTGCTAATGCGGAGTGCGGGATGGGCTTTTTTTTTGGGTCACTTAAATAGTTAGATTATGTAGAATATAGACACAACATTGGTGGGTGGTCGTGTTCAGGTGTCAGTTGATGAATGTGATACGTGTTTGTGGTGGTGGCGACAGCAGTTAGTGAAGATTAACTGCTTAATGAGTGCCAGGAGCTGCAGCCACATTGATGGAGCTAGCGGAGTTGATGTGACCAGCCAGTGGAGCAGTGTGCACAGCGCCGCGTGTCTTGGCAACATAAACACCCTCATGACCATGTCCATGTCCATGAGCCAAAGCCAATGGAGCAGCAGCGTGTCCAGGTCCTTGGCTCAATGAGATGCCGGGAACACCCCAGTGAGCTGGGCCACTGTGTCCCCATGGACCGGCGTGAACAGCAACAGCAGCAGGGCCATGGCCATGACCCCAGGCACCATCCCAGGCACCATCCCAAGCACCATGTCCATGACCCCAGGCACCACCCCATGGTCCTCCCCAGGCACCAGCTGGGTGCACGGCGGAAGTGACATAGGAGACAGCAGGCGCATAATGACCAACAAGAGATGACTGGACAGAGGCGGCAAGGGCCAACATGACTACGGCAACAACGAACTGGAAGAAAGAAAGAAAATACTTTAGTTAATTCAAACTTAAAAAAATGTTTCAAACACATTATATATTTTATTTTTTTTAATATTAGACAAGTGAAAAATTGAATTATATTTTTAAATTAATTTTCTTAAGTTAATAAAATTTTGTAAATTTTTTAAAAAAATTTTAATAAAATTTCAAAAATTTTAAAAATAACTCAAAAACTCTTCTTCGATCACCTTACCTTCATGTTGATTGAAAGGATTTTGGTGGTTTTTAGAAGGAAAAACTTTAGAAAGATTGACTAAGCTCAAGAAGTGTTCAACGAACGCTTTTTGATTGAATTCTGATTTGGTCTACGAAATCCGACCAACTTTTATACTAAAACCTATGCCCGAATTCGACACAAAAAAATCTTAAGTTAACGAAACTAGTAGACGAAACACGCTGCACTTCTAAGCGCTGCCCAAGAGCCGATCGACGCTGGTCCACATGGCAGCGTTCGCTCTACGCTGCCTGCTAGTGCTGCCACCTAACCTTTCACTCGCACTACGCGGCCAACATGTTTAACAGTATTGCGCAAAACTCAATGAAAACAAATTTGTAACTTGCACGAAAATAAAATCAACAAAAACAACAGTAACAACTACAAATAAATATATAAGAATTAAAAAGTAAAAAAAAAAACAAAAAACCTTAAAACTTATAAATATATATGCCAACAAATACTGAATGGCAACAGTTTTTTAATCGTAATAGATATTATAAAAATGTACAAAACTAACTAAATGCTGCAACATTTTGAAGCGTTTGAAATCTTAATCAGAATTGGTGCAAAGAAGTCGCGTGCGGCAAGCAACACTGAAAGAAATACGAATTGCTAAAAGAAAATGTCTCATTTGGCTATAAAGAATGTTAAATTTGTTGAAGTCAGAAGTTCATAAATCACTTCAGACATTCAAGGACATAACAAACAGTGAACAAATTTAAACCCAAAATAGCGTGAGTAGTTTCGGAAGTGAAAACATCTTATTTTGTGGAGCAAAAGCTTGAAAAGTTTTACTTGCAGAGCATAACTTAACGTCACGTTACGAAAGTATTTTACGACTCGATATTGGAGTGGACGAAAGTACGACATTTCGATACACATTCATGCTACAATGATGGAATGAGTGGGCACAATGATGGAAAATGAAAGTTAAAAACGCTATTATTATACAGAAATGATTACATATTTGGCAAAAGAGTGGATTAGGTCAGTTTCAATCATCTGGCATACAGTGGACGTAGCCGGAAAGAGATGACAGTAACCGGAAATTAAGATTATAAACACTATAATAATGCTAACAGGACCCAGTGGTTCGCGTCTATGCCACGGACGTTTTCTCTTATCAAAAAGTTTTTCGAAACTTTTTTCTTTTTTCCTTCTTTGCAGAAATTTCGATTTTAAAAAAGTTTTTTATTTGTAAAAGCACTCTACCATGGTACTATAATAAGGTTAATAAATCTAAAATTTTACATTTTCTGTAAAAATTTTCAAAAAACTACTTGCATGAAATTTGAATTTGCCAAAAAAAAAATTTGAAATCCAAAAATTTTTCATATATTTGCTTTCCAAAATTGGCTGAACAAATTTGCGATTTTTTCTCAAAAACAGTGTCTAAGATACATATACATACATACATAAATTTTTACAGGATTTTATATCTTACCAATTATAATTTAAATAGCAATAACAATTCAAGCATGTATACGGAATCGCTCCACCTCTTTTAAAGTATCGTCAAAACACGAAATATACCACTTATTTTGAAAAACTTGCATATTTTCATAAATTTTTATATGAAAAAATTTTGTGAAAAATTTTTACTTCTGTTATGTTATTTCGTGCCTATTTTTTATATAAATAATATCCACTTATAATTCTTTTCAAGATTTTAATATGCATTAGTTCTCGTTAACAAATTGCTTTTTATAGAAACAAAAGATTGAATCTTATCCTTCTTTTATGATATATAAAACTGTTAAATCGGATAGCGAGAATAGCATTTGTAATTTTTTCGCTGACTTTTTCAAAGCGACCTATTCATCTACATCCTATGATAATCTAAGCTATCCATTTAGTGTTCAATCTGGGGATATTTGTCTCCCAATAATTGATACTAACACGGTTTTATCATACTTAAAAGCTCTTAAAACGTCATATAAAAGTGGTCCCGACAATATACCGTCATGTATATTAAAATATTGCTGTGATGAATTAGTAACTCCAATGTCTTTATTTTTTTCTTCTTCATTAAAATCTTGCTATTTTCCAGTTGCCTGGAAGTCGTCTTTTATTATTCCGTTGCACAAGTTTGGTAACAGGTCTTTAATCGATAACTATAGTGGAATTACAAAATTAAGCGGTTTGCCTAAGCTTTTCGAGGCAATCATTACTTCACAATGGATTCGTTTCAGGAAAATCTACGGTTACAAACCTATTTGAATTTACTTCCAAAACCATTGAGAATTTTGGAAAAGGTTTACAGACTTATGTTATATACACAGATTTTAGTGAAGCTATAGATGTTGTTAATCATTAACTCTTAGTCTTAAAGCTATCTCTTGCTGGATTTCCCACAACACTTGTAAGATGGATTGAATCTTATTTATGCAATAGAACACAATGTGTTCTTTTTAAACTTGTGAAATCTCATGAGTTTCCTGTCACTTCTGGTGTACCTCAAGGAAGTCACCTCGGGCCTCTTCTTTTTTTACTGTTTATAAATGATTTGCCATCTGTCATAAAGCATTCGAGTATTTTAATGTACGCAGATGACGTGAAACTAATTCTTCCTTTCAAAAATGCTAATGATGCCGTTCTCTTGCGTACTGACATAGACCATTTTTATAGCTGCTGCTACGTGAATCGTATGAATCTTAACATGAAGAAATGCAAGCATATGACCTTAACTCGAAAATCTCCTGTCACATGTATTTATAAAATTTGTGACCATACATTAGAGTCTTTAGATATCTTTCATGATCTTGGAGTAACTTTGGATAATAAACTTCGCTTTCATATTCATATTAATAAAATTGTAAATTGAGCAAATAGTACTTTAAGTTTTATTAAACGATCCCTATATACCAAAAACCATATTCACCTCTCTAGTGCGACCTATTTTAAAATATGCTTCAATTGTTTGGTGCCCTCGATATAGTTGTTACATTGACGACATAGAATCAGTTCAGAAAAAGTTTCTTTCCAATTCCAACGCAACTTCAACGCAACATCAAAAAAGTTGAAAAGCAATGCAATTATAAACCGAATGCTTTCAGACTTGCTTCAAAAGTCGTGCTTCTTACACTAATTTAATATTTTACCCTTGCTCATTTATACTGCAAACTATTTCTTCTTCTTCTAGATTCTAATTAATTAGCTTATTCATGTTGATTAATATATAGCATACTGCACTACAAATAATTGAATTCACAAAACAAACAAGCTGATCCAACAAGTAGCCGATGAAAATTGCGTAAAGCCGCGTTACGTTGAACAAGTTGAGAACGTGTCGAGAACTTGTTGCGTGCAAGTTGCTTAATCTGAAGGTTCCGGTATAAATACACAGGCTAGTAACTTGAGTTGGAGTTGCGTTGACCAAGTGTGGAAAAGGCCTAAGACATCTTTACTGCAATTTCAACTATCACCTACCACCTTATGAATATCGTCTGCAACTTTTAAATCTTCCTAATTTAAATAATCGAAGAATTATTCTAAATGCTACTTGGATTTTCAAACTTTTACATGGATATGTAGACAGTCAATATTTACAGAGCAAAATTTACTTTAATACTCCTCTCAGACCTAGAAGATCTTTTGAGTTACTTTACATAAACTTTTGTAGAACTAATTACTTGCAAAACGAACCACTCAGAAGCGCTTGTGGGGACTTTAATTTTGTTTCATATGCAATTTCTTGAAATGAATCTGTTTACTCAATTAAATTCAATATTTTTAGATTATCTACAGTACCGCCACTTATCTGGATCATGCTTTCTAAGGATATTTAATATTTTCCTGTGATGTTTGATAACAACTTAAACAATCTAGCTGTGTGTTTAATATGATTATCCAGAGCGAGACCACGTCCTTCTCGCCTGGCATATGACGCCGGTTTGACACCGTACGACTGATCCATATTTAAATAATTAATTGATGCTGGATGGCTGATGATGGATTAATATTTAATCCATATTTAAATAGATATACACGCTATAGATATATTTTGATTATCCAGAGCAAGACCTTGTCTGTCTGGCCTAGCACATGTATGAGCTCGACCTCGTCCGTCTAGCCTGGCATATGGGAGCACCGCTCTAATCAATCATTCTATTTACTACTAAGAAGCTAACCGGATTGCAACTGTGTATACCTGAAAGCCTGACAATTTTACATTTTTATAAAAAATTAATTGTACATATATAAATTGTATTATTTGTCTAATATTAATTGCTATAAAGCCATATGTGCTTAGCATTGAAATAAAATAATAGTTTTGGCTTCTAGTTAACAAATTACTTCTTATAGTTTTGGCGACTCGTTAACGATTTGCTTTTGATAGTTTTGGCGACTCGTTAACGAATTGCTTTTTTCGGTTTTGGCGATTCGTTAACAAAGGAGGAATTTCTCCCGCTCGCGATATTATAAATGAATCGCTACTCATAACTACTAATGAATGAAATATACGAGAATGTGATTCGTAAACGATGGGATGTTTCTGCGTCTCATTTTTTACATATTTTAATATATGAATGATTGAATAAAAGGAACAGTTTTGACTCATTGCCAGTAAGCTTTGTTCTTAAGCTTTTAGCATGTATAAATTAGTTATAGTTAAATCCTTTGTTTTACTTTTGACTATTTAATGTTTGCATTTAAAATATATTTTTCAAATCTTGTTTTCAAGATACTAGATAAAGACCGTTTATAAAAAGTTTTGACTATCTATATTATTATTATGCAAGCGCTTTTTTTGTGACGACTATTAAATCTATTCTGTTGACGCGGTTTTCATAAATAGGGTAGCAATTGAAAGGTATTGCTCTGTACACAGACAAAAAAAAACAATAGGTAAACCACCTAAGTCGGCTTGGGTAAAGAGAATTGTATGGGAATTATAAGCTTATGCTGATTCACCTAAGCAATTTATTGTTTAATACATTGCTTTGAAAGCACATACTTCGATACCCTGCCAACAAAAAAAAATATTTGATTCCCCTAAGCCCAAAATCCAAAAATACAATATTAAAAAACAACTAGTATGGGTGGCTTAAGCATAGTTTTGAGCTATTTTCTGCAAAAAAAAAAAACAGCTGCGTCATTAGACACACGAGAGAAGTATAGATTTGATAATTTAATGGTTTTCTTTGTTTTTTTTGGTTAATAAGTGGTTTTATTACACTTTAAAATTAAAAAATAACATAAAGTAAATTAAAAAGCACACGTTAATATTCACACCAGTAAATTTTATTACATTTCATCAACAAAAAGAAAAGAAAACAAAAAACAAAAGCAGCCTTGCTTGCTGTTTGCTGACATAACTACAGCTACGTTAATTTAACTAAGCAATTTATTGTTTAATACATTGCTTTGAAAGCACATACTTCGATACCCTGCCAACAAAAAAAAAATATTTGATTCACATTTGATAGAGTATAAATTATTATCTAGAGATTGCATCAGCTCTGCTAAGTCTCTGGCATGTGTTAACAGAGGTTAACAGAGTTTTTTTTTCTTCATGTTTTTAAGTGAAATAACTCTGTTAACACATGCCAGAGATTTAGCAGAGTTGATGCAATCTCTAGATAATAATTTACACTCTATGTGCAGTATGCTGTATTAACAGATGCAGCATAGCATCAGTTGTAATTAATATTGAATAAATCACTCAGCGTAACAAAGGTGTTTTCCTCAATGCATAGTGTAGTTACTTCATACACAGTGGTATCGGTTGGTGTGGGTTCGAATCTCAACGGCATGCGAAGGTGAAATTTTTATATTTGATTTTTAATTTAATTTAATGTTCTCGTTATAATATACGTCAAGTAGCCGAGAAGTCATTAATTTCTAAGAAAAACGGTGTCGATAAAAGAAAAATTTGTGTAGTAGTTGCCGACTTCAGTCAAGCAAAACATAGATCGAGAGAGATCTCCAACATATTATTATTATTATTATTATTATTAATATTATTATTATTATTATTATTATTATTATTATTATATTTATTATTATTATTTAAGGCACAGGGGATTACTAGTATATATAAATGCATATGCTTTTCTTTTTCCGTGTACCCTATGTTGTTTGTGCTGATATTTTTTTGTTTTTTGTTGCATGCTATGCCCACCACAGCATAATCTCCACCGCAGCACACATTCTGTGCCAGTGCCCGGCGTTGGCAACCATAAGATTGACCATTCTGGGACGTCCATTTATTGGCGAAGCCGAGATTGGTCAACTGACCTACAAGGATATGCTTGAGGTGACAAAGTATGCTTATGTAAGGAGCATGCTCACATATGAGGACTCCGAGCGGTAGCATCCTTGTCTTATGGGGACGAAAAGGGACCCACTGTGGTCCGCTTCGGCCAATCCCCGATTTATTAGTATTATTATTATTATTATTATTATTATTATTATTATTATTATTATTATTATTATTATTATTATTATTATTATTATTATTATTATTATTATTATTGTTATTATTATTATTATTATTATTATTATTATTATTATTATTATTATTATTATTATTATTATTATTATTATTATTATTATTATTATTATTATTATTATTATTATTATTATTATTATTATTATTATTATTATTATTATTATTATTATTATTATTATTATTATTATTATTATTATTATTATTATTATTATTATTATTATTATTATTATTATTATTATTATTATTATTATTATTATTATTATTATTATTATTATTATTATTATTATTATTATTATTATTATTATTATTATTATTATTATTATTATTATTATTATTATTATTATTATTATTATTATTATTATTATTATTATTATTATTATTATTATTATTATTATTATTATTATTATTATTATTATTATTATTATTATTATTATTATTATTATTATTATTATTATTATTATTATTATTATTATTATTATTATTATTATTATTATTATTATTATTATTATTATTATTATTATTATTATTATTATTATTATTATTATTATTATTATTATTATTATTATTATTATTATTATTATTATTATTATTATTATTATTATTATTATTATTATTATTATTATTATTATTATTATTATTATTATTATTATTATTATTATTATTATTATTATTATTATTATTATTATTATTATTATTATTATTATTATTATTATTATTATTATTATTATTATTATTATTATTATTATTATTATTATTATTATTATTATTATTATTATTATTATTATTATTATTATTATTATTATTATTATTATTATTATTATTATTATTATTATTATTATTATTATTGTTATTATTATTATTATTATTATTATTATTATTATTATTATTATTATTATTATTATTATTATTATTATTATTATTATTATTATTATTATTATTATTATTATTATTATTATTATTATTATTATTATTATATTTATTATTATTATTTAAGGCACAGGGGATTACTAGTATATATAAATGCATATGCTTTTCTTTTTCCGTGTACCCTATGTTGTTTGAGCTGATATTTTTTTGTTTTTTTGTTGCATGCTACACAAACATTTATCTCCATCACCATAGCACATGCAGCAGAAAATAAACACCACACACAATGCAAGTGCAACGACACTGCCCAGCAACAACAAAGAGAAACGTCACTCCGCCAACAACAACTAATGGCTTGAACACGAAAAAAATGCGCTAAGCATTGAAACTTTAAAATAAGCTTTAGAAAATTCACATTAATCCAGCTAAGCAAGCCATAACCTGAAGTACGATTAGAAACGCTAACTTACTTAATATAGGAAAAACAAAAATCTCGATTTATTAAAACTCATATAAACATTTTGAATTTTATTCCAACAGAGGTCAAAGCAAAGCTATTCGCGCTTACAATTAAGCTGCGCATGCGTTAAAGCGTTAAATACTGCTGCTCTCTTAACATGCTCTACAATTGTTTAATTTTAAAGTGTAAAGTTAAATTTTTATTCTATGTTTTGACTGCAGGCTCGAGGAGGACGTCCGTTGGAGGGCATGAGCGGAGTTGTGTGCCGCAGCGCGCTCCAACTTGAACAATAAAGCACACATATAACAGCCGCCACCTTGGCAACGTTGGAAATGCGGAAGGTGTTGCACGTATCAAGTGCCCCCGCATGTTTATTCCCCTACACTAACACCACTTTGCTGTAATCTGACTTGCTTTGTTTGTGTTTACCGCTGTTTTTGTTAGTTGGCGTTTCTGCTGGTGCTGGCGGCATGGTGCTTCGGCGCAGCTGCTAGGCGTTGTTTGCTGGCTGACTTGCTCGCTTGCGTCCGTTTGTGGAATTTCGATTCTAATCAGTTGCGGCCGCAATTATACCGCCAAGGTGCACCAATTTTTTGCTGTTGATTTTTTGTTTTTCACTTAATCGATTTAAGTTTTTATGTGGTGTGTTTGTTGCTTTATATTATTTTTCCTTTTTTGTTGTTCTTGTATTTAGTTACTTAATAACATATTTATTGATAGTTGTAGTTTTTCTATAGCTAAAGCTTATCTGTGATAGAGTTTTTTTGTTTTTTTTTTTTTTGTTTTTGTTTGTTATAATAATTTTGAAACTCATGTTGTTGTTTTTATGGTCAATGCATACATTTTATAGTATTTGTTATTACTTCGTGGTCTAAATCGCCTTGGATAAAATTGCATTCTTTTATTTTTATGGCGTTAACTGGTTTAACCAGTGACGACGCCCAAAAATTTGCATTTCAATTGTACTCGAATTAGGCTTGCATATCTAAAAATATCCCAAATTCAGCATAGTTTCATTTGGGTTGCTTTTAGATGAAAAGCAAGAATGGGCCTCCGAGGTATTTGTTATGATTTAGTAATAACACAATTTTAGATCTATTTAATGTTTTTTTTGTTCACGAAAGACGCTATCCAAATCCTATGTAAAATCAGGCGCTTATTTCGAAACCAGAGCTATTTTAACTTTTGTCAATTAAGAAAATATGTTTGCATTTATAAGTTTTTATTCAAATCTCAAGATCTTATGAAAATTGAATCAAATCTTTTGAAGAAATTGGGTTTAAAAATAAAAATTATATATAGACCTCGGATTTTGCATATTTGCATATTTTTCATCAGATTGATACCAAACTTTGTATCTAGACGTGTTATCGTTAAAATATAACAAATTGTAATGCATATCGAAAATATGCAATAATATGCAAAAAATATGCAAAAAAAAATATGCCACAATTATGTAAACTATATGCAACATATGCAACAAATATGCAAAATATATACAAACGAATTTCAAAAAACTGAATTCCAATCGTTAAATATAAGGTGCGAGCAATGCAGGAGATTATACAGTATGCTAGCTTATACTTGGCGAGCTTCGCTGTGCTCAGCATTTATGCCCTAAAAGTAGGGGGATCGTTTTTATTTAAAAAAAAATAAAACGAAAAACTAATTTTTAGCGATTTTATATGAGAAATCGTATGGGCGAAAGAGGATCCAGTATTTTTGCAATATCTCGAGAACCGCTCATCCGATGTTGTACAAATAAGTTTCAAGACCCGTGCTATGACTGACCAAACACACCCTAGAAATTAAAACAACGCCATTGGAACGGCTCAGAAGTGATGGAGGAATTCTAAGAAAACTTCCCCAAGATACTATAGGTCTAAAATCAAAAGCCAGCTCCCGCAAGGAGACATTAAAATTTGCATTTGAAAAATTTGTAAAAACAGCGTAGTTTTATTAGAAAATGCTATAACTTCAAAAGTATGATTGCTACGTAAGATTTAAGAACAGTTTTGAAAACTAAATTTAGCAGTTTGAAAACATGAAAATCAATTAAAGTTTTCTTGTACGACAAAAGAATAAGAGTTGATCAAACTCAAAAAATATTTTTATTTTTACAAAAATTATTAGTTCTAGTGCGATTTTCTCGAAATTTTATAGAGAAAAAATTAATTTTTATTATATTGTTTTATACTCTCAAGTGTTTTCAAAAATTTTCTCATTCGAAATTTTCACTTCCGATCAACAGATCATCTAATTTTGGAGTTTTAAGTTGTGCACTAAATACTTATGTAAAGCAAAATAGCTCACATTGCTGTGTTAACAAAAGGAAGCAAGATTTACTATCACTGTGATGTTTTTGTTGTACAATCGACCGAATGAGAGTGAAATTAAAATACTATAATTACCGTTATAAATTCAAAATTTTTTTATTTTCGTATAACTCGTCACTTCTTTCTAGTACATTATCAAGGTAAGACACAATTCGAAATTTATGTAACTATGAAATTAAATAAATCACATACGAATTGGTACAGAGCAATTACAAAATGATCTTGACAATTCGTGAATTCGCAGACATGATTTTTTGAATGAATATTCCAATGGAAACTCTTCTATGCCATAGTTGGTGTACCAATGAAAATATCCTAATCCCATTTGGAAATGTGTATTCGCGATTGTGCAATACAGGGTCTGCATTGTAATTGCTCTGTATCTGATTTATTTAAATTGATAGTTTTATGACATTCGAATTGTGTCTAACCTTGATAAAAAAAAAAAAATTATATAAAAAAAAAAGTGAGAGTTGCCGAAATAATACTTCCTTGGAAGCATAGGTTTAAAAAAGAAATTTATAGCTATTTTGAAAAGAAATCCAAATTTTAATATCATTTCAAAAATAAATAATATTTAAAATCTCAAAGATGAAGATTTGTCTGGACTTGAACCCGTCACAAATGAAAATATCATGATATATAAATTTGCTCTAATTATTTCCTGTGACGTTGAAGGACGCTTTTCACTTACAAAATGGTTTTTGGAAAGAAACGTCAAAGCCTTTTCAATAATAAGCTAGAGAAAATTATGGTTGTGTATTGTAAACCTATAAAATCTCGAATGTCTTAAGTATCATTTACTCTACTTTAATATTTCACAATAATTAATAAAATTTCAATATGTATACTACCCTCTGAATCGCTTTTATATTATTTTTTATTTGTTTCACATTTGCATATGCTGCATATATTTTGCATAGTATGCATATTTTTGGCATATATTTCATGCAAATATGCAAAAAAATTTAAAATATGCATATCGTTTTCAACTCTATTTTCAATGAAACAAACTTTGGTGTCATCAGAATTTACTTATCTTAATCTTTCAAAAATATGCAAATATGCAAATATGCAAAATCCGAGGTCTAATAATATATCATGCGTTGTAAAAATAAATCTATAATTTTTGCAAAAAATGTAAGGCTTTATTAAGCACAGTTAGAATGATCCGATAAAGTTCATATATGCATCGTTTTATTCAATAACTTGTTGCCATTTTGAAGTTAACTTCATTATGCCTTTCTGATTGAAACTTTCGTCCCTATTGGCAAAAATCTGTGTCAGTAGATTTTCACAAGCTAATCTTGGATGCATAAGAACCTACCAATCAAGCTTCAGGAGCTTCTACCTAGTCACTATCTATGTGCGTGAACTGGTGTTGTCCTGATGCAATCCAATTCCTCTACTTTTGACCAAAGCTGGCCACTTTTGGAAGATTGCTTCCTTCAGACGCTTCATCTGTTGAGAGTACAAGTCTGGATTAAGAGTTTGGCCGTAGGAAAGCAGCTCTTAGTAGATGATTCCATGGCAATCCAACATTCAGCAAAACCTTCCTGACAGTCAATCCTGGTTTGGTCACCGCTTGCGACGGCTTATCGCGATTCGGCCACGACCGTTTTCACTTGACGCTATTGTAAGTGGCCCACTTTTCATAACCAATCACCATCCGCTTTAGAAATGTTTTTTTTGTTGCGATTCAGCAGCGATTCGTAGATGGAAATTCAGTTTATCAGGTTTTTTCAGGTTTCTTGGGCAATCAAAACAGCGCTTACATGACGGTGGGACTAGGCGATTTCCATGAGCTTATCGACCTTTTCGACAAGCAATCACAAAAACGCCTCTAAGAAACCTCTGCGAAACCTTCAATGCTGAAAGAGGTTTCAGACAAGGCGATCCAATGTCTTGCGTTCTCTTCAACATCATCATAATTGCACCATTTTCTACAAAGGTGTCCAGCTCCTTGCGTACGCTTTTGATATTGACATTGTCTGCAGAACTAAGAGAGAGAGATGTTACCACTGCTTTCACCGCTATCGAAAAGGAATCAGCCGAGGTGGATTTGATGATAAATGAGTGTAAAACAAAGTATATGCTGTCTACAAACAAGGTAGCGCGGCGTCTAGACTCCCACGTTTCATCCGGCAGCTGTAACTTTGAACTACACCGAGATAAAAGCTTATGTTAAATTGATAAAAAAACTAGTATAATTTAGAAGATGGCTTTGGCAGTTTTCAGCCTACCAAGTACTTCATTAAAACGCCTAAGTTTTACATGTTAACTTGCCAATTTTTATTTGGGTGATAAATTAACCAAGTATTTGGTAATTTTTATACACTACTTTAAAAAATAAAATTCAATTTCAAAAATATAACCTTTTTTCGGGTTTTGGTTTTTTTTCTTTTCCTTTTTTTGAAGCCGCCTCTCGTTCTGTGATTTGCTTGACTGAAATCGGCAACTACACAAAATTTTTATTTTCGACACCGTTTTTTCTTAGAAATTAATGACTTCTCAGCCTTCTTGCTGCTTGCTCTCTATTATAACAAGATCATTAAATTAAATAAAATATCAAATACAAAAACTTTTACCTTCGCCTGCCGTTGAGATTCGAACCCACACCAACCGATACCACTGTTTATGAAGTCACTACACTACGCATCGAGCCAAACTCCTTCGTTACGCGGAGTGATTTATTCAATATTAATTACAACTGAAGCTATGCTGCAGCTATCAACAGAAAACTGCGACATACTGCATCTGTTAGTACAGCATCTGTTAACATCTGTGAATCAAATATTTTTTTTGGCAGGGTATTGAAGTATGTGCTTTCAAAGCAATGTATTAAACAATAAATTGCTTTGGTGAATTAACGTAGCTGCAGTTATGTCAGCAAACAGTAGCAAGGCTGCTTGGATCAGTTGGTAGAGCGATGGACTGGCATCAAAAGTTCCAGGTTCGATTCCGCACGGCGGGCAAAGAAATTATTTTTTTCTTCTTTTCTTTTTGTTGATTAAATGTAATAAAATTTACTGGTTTGAATATTAACGTTTTTTTTTAATTTACTTTATGTTATTTTTGAATTTGAAAGTGGTTTTATTACAAAAAAAAAAACCATTAAATTATCAAATCTATCCTTGTCTCGTGTGTCTAACGACGCAGCTGTGCTTTTTTTTGCAGAAAATAGCTCAAAACTATGCTTAAACCATCCATGCTAGTTGTTTTTTAATTTTGTATTTGTGGATTTTGGGCTTAAGTGAATCAAATATTTTTTTTGGCAAGGTATCGAAGTATGTGCTTTCAAAGCAATGTATTAAACAATAAATTGCTTAGGTAAATAAGCATAAGTTTATAAATACCATACAATTCTCTTTACCCAAGCCGACTTAGGTGATTTACCTGTTGCTTTTTTTTCTCGGTGTAGTCAAGGAGTTTGTATACCATAGCACCGCCATTAATAACAACAACGAAGTCAGCCTGAAGATAAAGCGAAGAACAATAATTGCTAAAAGGTGCTACTACGGGCTCATTAAGCAACTAAGTTCCAGAGCCCTCTCTCGATCGACAAAACAAACACTCTATTAGACGCTCGTTCTACCTGTGCTGCTTTATGGCGCTGAGGCATGGGTAGTTTCGCAAACTGACGCAGCTACTCTGGGGGTGTTTGAGAGAAAAGTTCTTCACAAAATCTTAGATCCTGTTCGAGTCGGCGATGACTATCGCATCCGAATGAACCACTAGCTGTATGAGCTCTACGAAGACATTGACTTAGTTCGGTGTATAACTGTGCAGCAACTACGCTGGCTGGGTCATGTCAAGAGATGATGAGGTCCACCGAAGCCCGAGCACGGGTTGTTATAGCCACCTAAGTAAGTAAGTAAGTTTAAATTCAACACGAAAATGTAAAGTGTGAGCACAAAATGTGGATGCATTGACTTTTGCTTTCGTTCATATTAATAATTATCGTTCAAGTATCGGTGCGCGCTTTGTTCAGTTTTTTGCATTTAATTAGTCATTTCTAGGAAGTATAGAGAGTTCTACAAGAAGTACAATTCTCTTCCACAAAGCTGTGCGTTAACAATAACTAAGCCAATAATTTGAGATTTGTTGAGGATGTGGAAGCGTATCAGCAATCACTGGCGTCAGAGCCCTGCTTTATACGCGTTATTCATAATATCGGCGTGTGCAGCAAGAACCTCAAGTCTTATCATATGTTGACTATTCTCAATATGAAGGAAAATTCGACGTCATAGCATGAGCTATCCGATGAAGCATTCGCTGTTGCTGCGGTAAAGAGTAGATAGTTTATTTTGCTTTGGGGTGGATATTCTAATAGTAGTATCCTAATGGTGCATTGTATCACGATCCACACATTTTACATACCCTGAATGCTACATAGCCCCCGGGTGACACCGGGTATTCCAGCTAGTTAAATCTTAAAAAAAAAAATCAAATGATACATTTATTCTATATAATATTTGCGTTTGTTTCTATGTATCGTATCCAATAGACTCCTACGCCACTTGATGTTTTTAAAAAAGCATGACTTGATTTTTATAAAAACCCATATCAAACGATTCCTTAAATTACTTCACTGCACATAGAATATTTATATATAGCCACGCCCATTTTTTTCCCACGATCCTCACAAAATCGGAACTGCTGCCATATGTTAAATTTGGTTGGAATGTTCATATAATTACTCAAGAATAATAATTAAAATAAGCAATAATTAAATGAGTAAATAAGGATTATAACTAAATCCCTCTATGAGGATATATACTTAGAGGATATATAACATTAGAACTTGAGACATCATGTTTAACGGGTTGGAAAAGTAGTTTCGAGAAAAACGCGTTTAAAGGTTTAAGTTCCTGTCGTACTGCATTAAATGCCGCACCACTAAAATATCTTTAACTCGTTAAATAATTGGAATGTTCAAAAATCATTTCAAGGGCATATTCTTGAATATCTAAACTTCGAAAATATGAAAAAAATTTCGATTTATTTAAAATGCCACACTAGAATGCTGCCTTAAACCGCAAAGTAATGGCTAATCCCTGGAGTCCATATTTAGTATTGTGAATTACATCGTCAATTTTTATTGTGAATTTTATAAGATGTAAATTTTTAAACGTTTTTAATACAAACATTTTAATGTTAAGCCAGTTGTTTGACATGAATTTGTTTTAACAACTTAGAAATAAATTATTTGCCAACTTAAATACACCCATCTAGCATTAAAATGTTTCATAAATAATATCGTACAATTTATATTATGCTCCATTATTCAGCGTTAGTCTAATTTATTTGGTATTTTAATAATTTTTGCACAACTGCATGTTCGAAGCTTTGGGCTGACATATAAAAATATAAAATATAAGGTACTTGATTAATAATAATAGCTGTAGAGCATGAAAGTTAATTTTTTATGTTGTAAATATAAAATCAAATTGCTTCAGTAACGCCTCTTTTAAGGCAGCATAAAATGTGAAGTGTGTGTTACAACTTAGGCTACCAAACTAAGCTACCGTTAAATAAAAATATGTTACTCTTTTTATTTTGACATTACCAAAAGTTTATAACAAACTCATGAAAAATTGTAAATCTACTACATTGTATTAGACTAAAAACTACTACAGATTGTGGGTCTAAATATACGACGGCGTTACTAGCGACTAAGAGGTGGCTTAATTAACTTGCCACAAATGTATAATAAATGAAAAAGCCGGAATAAGGTTACGCTTCAGTGGAGCTCAGCTATGTTACAACAACAGGAAAAAAAAATTGTTACAACAATTGGCGGGTACTGTAACTATAACTCATGCATTTTAGGCAAGCAGTAGATAACAACAAAAACAACAACAACAACTTAAAATATGTAAACAAATAAAATAGCTCGCAGATTGTTTAGTAAAATGCGCCTACGTCAAAAATTTTATTGTGTAAAAGCTTAAAAATTGTGCTGCACAATAGGTAGCAGTTGATTTGATAGCGGGTCATAATAAGCTGGCTTTCAAAAGTAGATTTGCTTGAAGCAGCAGCAATTGTCAACACTTAAGTCATGGTTAAGATATTTTTTAAAGCCTTCTTGGTTCATAGTAGTTAAATTTTATGTTAAAAAATGCTTTAATTTTTATATCTACAACAAAATATTTCGTATCTACAAAAAGTTGGGAGTACGAGTATACAGTGACTCAAAAAAGCAGTCGGACACACAGACAATCAATTTTGCAGTGAGTGAAAAGAATGTTACTGAAAAAGAAATTGCATTTTATTCTAAAAATAAAATATATATTTATATATATATTTATATATATATTTATATATATATTTATATATATATTTATATATATTATATATATATTTTATATATACATTTTAAAAATATTTAAGTTTACTTTTAAAAACAACCATAAGAAATAATTTAATAAATTATAATTTCTTTGTAAAAAAGAGTAATTTTGTTTACCATTAAATTTCATATCAAAAAAGTACTCGAACCCTGGCAACATCGTACTTGTTTTTCATTTAAAAAAAAAATGAATCATGGACTTAATTAGGAAAACCAACTTGTTTTTTTTTTTTTTGTAAAAGAACAAAACAAAAGACAGTTATTAATAAACACGCTTGGATTCGGAAACATTTAAATAAAAAAATAATTAAACATGGGTAAACAAATTAAACAAAACTACACCGAGAAAAAAACAATAGGTAGATCATCTAAGTCGGCTTGGGCAAAGAGAATTGTATGGGGATTATAAACTTTTGCGTATTCACATAAGCAATTTTTTGATTAATACATTCCTTTGAAAGCACATACTTCGATACCTTGCCAAAAACAAATATTTGATTCACCTAAGCCCAAAAGCCTAAAATACAAAATTAAAAACAACTAGCATGGATGGCTTAAGCATAGTTTTGAGCTATTTTCTGCAAACAAAAAAAACACAGCTGCGTCATTAAACACACGAGAGAAGGATAGATTTGATAATTTAATGGTTTTTGTTTTTTGTAATAAAACCAGTAATATTTTAATATTTTAATTAATATTTATACCAGTAAATTTGATTACATTTAATCAACACAAATAAAAGAAAAAAAATGTTTCTTTGCCCGCCGTGCGGAATCGAACCTGGACCTTTTGGTGCCAGTCCATCGCTCTACCAACTGATCCAATCAGTCTTGCTGCTGTTTGCTGACATAAATGCAGCTACGTTAATTCACCTAAGCAATTTATTGTTTAATACATTGCTTTGAAAGCACATACTTCAATACCCTGCCAAAAAAAAAATATTTGATTCACAGACGTTAGCAGATGCTGTATTAACAGATGCAGTAAGTCGCAGTATTCTGTTGATAGCTGCAACATAACTTCAGTCGTAATTCATATTGAATAAATCACTCAGCGTAACGAAGCAGTTTGGCTCAAAGCTAGTGTAGTGACTTCATACACAGTGGTATCGGTTGGTGTGGGTTCGAATCTCAACGGCATGCGAAGGTGTGAAATTTTTGTATTTGATATTTAATTTAATTTAATGTTCTTGTTATAATATACGTCAAGCAGCAAGAAAAGCCGAGAAGTCATTAATTTCTAAGAAAAAACCGGTGTTGATAAAAGAAAAATTTGTGTTGTTGCCGATTTCAGTTAAGCAAATCACAGAAGGAGAGGCGGCAGCTTCAAAAAAAAGGAAAATAAAAAACCAAAACCCAAAAAAAGTTATATATTTGAAATTCAATTTTTTTTTTACAGTAGTGTATAAAAAATTACCAAATACTTGGTTAATTTATCACCCAATAAAAATTGTCAAGCCAGCATGTAAAACTAAGACGTTTTGATGAAGACGTTTTGATAACTTGGGAGGCTGAAAACTGCCAAAGCCATCTTAAAATTATACTAGGTTTATTTTTCACTTAAATATAAGCTTTTTGCCCGGTGTAGTGAGAACGTAAGTAAGTACGAAATACTATTTTTAGCTACCATGCAAAAGGAATAACTATTCGGGAGATCAGTATAGTTAAAAGAACACGTTCTTTTGTCCAAGATGTCATCAAGCGCTTCAAGTAAAACAAATTGGTTGTAAATAGAAATAAATGCGGAAGGCCAAAACTGTTTTCCATAGAACATAAGAAGTAGATGGCGCAGTAAATTAAGAAAACTTCTTCACTTAGCGCACCAAACTAAGAGCGGATATTTCAAAACATCTAAACGTCGAATTCACACCCGAAACTATTGTATAAAGATAGAGCTTTGAATGAATAATTTAATTGGACGAGTTGCAAGGAAAAGCTCTTCATTAATTAGGTGAAAACAAAAGATAGAATACATTTTGCAAAAAAACTGTGAAGATAAAGATTTCGAATATTGGAGCAATGTTTTATTTTCGGATAAGAGTAAATATAATATAATTCGATCGAATGGGCAAGCTTACGTGTGAAGAAAGCTTAATGAAAAGCTTAAAGAAAAGCTAAACTCGGAGCTAAGCATGGTGGCAGATTCATAATGATCTTGGGATGTATTTCCGTCGCTGGACCCGGAAACTTGTGATTTGTAGAAGGCATTATGGACCTTAAATAATACTTAACCATTTTTACAGAGGAATTAGTCCAAATTGCTGAGAACTTGGGTATAAAAGACAGTTCCACTTTTGTCAGGATAACAACCCTAAGTACAAGACACTGAATCTGCGCTTGTGGCTTATATATAATTCCATAAAGGTGCTTAAAACTCCTCCACAATCACTCGATATTAACCTAATTGAACATTTGTGAACTTACTTAGAAAATCAGTTAAAATCTCGTGCCATTAGAAACAAAAAGAACATGGAAACTGCGCTAAAGGAAGAATGATCTAAAGTAGATCCCCTGGTATGCAGATAATTAGTGCAGTCAATGCTAAAACGACTGAAAACTGTGAAGAATAACAACGGCATGTCGACAAAATCTTAACTTTATATTTTTCATTTATAAACATTTTTTATAACTACCATTTAATGTAAATTAGAGAACTGCAACGAGTCTATCATTCGAACGAATGACTATAAATCATCAAAAACCGAATGCAAGTGCGTGCGGTTGCGTACAACAACCACCACTTCCACGCGAAGCATCCTCATAACAGCCATAAGCGACGTGTGCCGTCGCTTTCACTCATCGCTCATAAGAATGCCGCTCAATGACTCCAATGATTCTAAAGTCATTCCTTATGATTCTTAAGGGAAATCACGTGCAGTGTTACCGCTGTCATATTTTTTTATGCATATAATATATAAATTTATTATTATATATATAATACTAGCGGACTCGGCAAATGTGTGAAAATAAATCTTAAAATAGTATTAAAAAAATATTTAAAAAATATTATTGAAAAAAATATGTTTAAAATTTTTGGAAACAATTTTTTAAGAATTATTAAAATTATTATAATGAAAGAATTAAGAATAATTATAATTAATACATTAAATAAAACCATTTTATAATATATAAATCATTAAAGCGGCAATCCTGTTTATTTTGGATTGCCGCTTTCCTTATGGCATCCCTAAACATAAAGGTTATCAGCAATTCATCATTGCAAGTGTGAAAATGATTTAAAAAATTGATTAAAAACAATATAATAACAACAAGAAACAAATAATAGACAACATACAAGTATAAAGTAAGTTTTGCTACAATTTAATTCTTTGAACTAGCGATCCCCAACTTAGAAGCTGTCTATTTATCTTAATCAACACGTAAAACACAAAACAAAAGTAAAACAAGGAAAATGCACGCCAATACTGAAGTGCACGCAAATCATTCAATGACTCTAGAGTCATTGAGGGTGCTTAGAATCATATGCTTAGAATTCAGCAGTCTTTCTAATGAGCGATGAGTGAAAGCAGCGGCACTCGTCGCTCATCGATGTTATGAGAATGTTTCGCGTGAAAGTGGTTGTTGTTGTACGCAACCGCACGCAATCGCACTCGGTTTTTGACGAGTGATTTAGAATCATAAGAAAACGATTCGCTGCAGGTCTCTGATGTAAATGTACGACTTCTTTTTTGATATGAATTATCATTATGAATTATTTTTTATTTTTTAAAAATTTTTTAAAATCAAATTGTTTTTATTGACTTTTTGGAAAGTATTTTCGACTACTTAAATAACAAAAATAAAAAAATAAAAAAAAATTGTTTCCCTCTAACATTATTTTTTCACTTATACTTTCATTATTCGTGTGTCCGACTACTTTTTTGAGCCACTGTATACAAATCTAATAAATATAATTTATGACGCTTTATCATGTTGCATACCACTTCGTTCTGCTTCAGACGCATGCAAAGCTTTTCTTAATCATTCTAGACGCCAAATAATTTCGCGTGCATTAATGTAAAGTTGAACCAAAAAAAAAATTTTATTCATAAATAAATATTTTGCAACGCCCTGCAAGTGTTGCATGTTAGTCATGTTATGTTCACACATAGCGCACTCCAACTAAACTTGAATGGCAAAACTTGAAATTTTTAAACTCACAAAACAAACAAAACAAAAGCGAAGCAAACGTTTATTTATAAAATGTAAAAAATGGTATATTTTAACATTAAAGTAAAAATGTAAAAATTTTGAGTTGAGTCCCTTTTGTAGTTAGAGTGTGCAATATGCTCTCATAACTGTTTGCCCAAGCATTTCGTCGGTTTTTTTCTATTTTTCTGGTGTTATGCACAAGATCAATGCCAACAACAATTTACATACCACAACACAACAACAACAACAACATTGGCTTAAGACAATCCATTCATCCAACATATAGATTCAAGATTTAACGCTCCAATTTCAACAAACACGGCTGTTAATTGTTCTTTAGCTTTGGCCAAGAACGCCCTTTATTCTTGACTTATGGCTTAAAGTGAAAGTTTTATATAATTGTTGCATATATTGTAGTTGATTTAAATATACGAGTATATTTATAAAAATGTTTCTTGCCCATAATTAAACAATTATTTAGTTCATTAACTTAATCGACAATATTAATCACTAGCCAGCTTTTCGCTTGGCTACCTACATAATTTATTTATTCACTTACATACTCGCATGTATATTAATATTTCTTTTAACGCTTGTTCATACTTCTTAGACGGATCTTAATTACCACATCTGACTTGACGTTTTAATCCAGTTTAAACAGTTTCTTACATTTTTTTTGTTTTTCTTTCTATTTTTAATATTTCGAACATATGTTAATAATGCTCCATTCAAGGTAAGCCTACGTTAGTAGCTCAGCTGGCTAGCTTTGTTAACGCCCTGTTAACTGTTTTAACCATTCTGTGTGTGCTTTGAACCCATGTCAAAGTCGATTTGATTGAACGTTTTATGATTTAATTGTAAGCTACAAGCTATTCACTCTGCACAGCTATTTACATAGAGTGATTGAAGAGATACTTGATAAGTTTAGTAGCTGTAAGTGACTTAGTAACTTTTACTTTTGCCGTTAGAGCTTGCATCTTTATAAATGTCCTTGCAAGAAAATTTTCATTTTAATAGGGTATCAATCAGGTAGCAAAGAAACATCAATAGTAGAGATGTATTAGCGAGCAATAATAAATTGTTGCTTGTGCAGTTTAGCAGGTTTAACTTATTTTTAGTGGTGTTACTTCCAAACTTCAACTTATTCCAGATTTTGTAAGTACTCCAAATAATTCTTGTCCAATTCACATATCTTGCAACTGCATTAAACTATGCCGTCAATAAAAATCAATGGCTAGTCTAACCTTTTCTGAAAAAGCTTGATAGTTTTTGCTCTGAGCAAAAAAAAAAGTAAAACTTGGTACCATTTTATAACGTCGTAAAAGCAAAAATAAAAAAATTGTCAATGATTATCCATGGAGCGTTTTTGGAGAGTTTTGATAAAAAAGGCTGCGAGTACCAGTAAGAAATTTAAAACAAAAATTTGTGACTTTTTTGCAAGCCAAACTGTTTACTTTTAAAATAATTCTAGAGTATTGCTTTATTTAAAATAACCAAAAAACAGATCACCAGGGTTCATTAAATCCTTAATCTAACTCATTTTGAAAACTACATATTTGATTTTTGTCTGTAATTTTTGAGAAATGATCTAAATTGAGAATTTAATTTGTCTTTTAGAAAATATTATTGCAAAAATTAACACAAAAAGCAAAAATTTCCCTCTCAAAATTTTACTAATAGGCCAGAAAAAATAGGATTTTGCTTGGAAATAATTAGCGAAAAAGCTGGAAACCGTTTTAATCTCTTACCATCGGTGTCTTATTTGTTCGATTGACCCAAGTTTGTTCCATTCCACCTAGTGAGCTTTGGTGTCACTTACTTACTTACTTAGATGGCTTAAATCTGGTGCTACTAACTACCATGTTTCGCGCCGCTGCGAAGTCGATCAGTCTTAGACCGTTGTTCGTGGAGGTCTCATGAAGACTGAACTGACCGACAGTGGGGCCAAAGGTGCCTTCCCTTCCGACTTTCGCATTAAAATCGCCGAGGACTATTTTCATGTCATGAACCGGAAGGTGGTCGTATACGTCCTCAAGACAATACTTTCATAAAAATGCTTTCAATACTCCACTTTCAAATGTCCACTTGGAAAAAGTTTTATATTCGAAATTGGTGGCGGTCGTGGCGTAGTGTTGTGTATGTGGCTCATACGCTAGAACACCCAGCTTCGATTCCCCCATCTGGCAAAGAAAGTTTTTTCAATTGAATTAATTTTTGTGTTCGGCCGTCACCTCTCTTCAGACAATGGCAAGCCTCAGAGAGTAAAAACTGCCATGAAAAGCTTCTTGAGAACATAAGCCGTTCGGAGTCGGCATAAAACTTATAGGTCCAGTTCTCGTTCATTTGTGTTCAAACATTTCACAACACACACAACACAATTGATTATAAAAAGCTCGGTCAAAGTCCTTTCAAGGGCTGAAATGGCTATTTCGTTGAGGAAAAATAGAATTTTTTTTTAATATTTAAAAATATTCTTAAATGCTCACTAAAATATATGATTGAATAATGCTTTATATAAGAAATTTAACAAAAAAAATGGAGTTTTGAAGGCTTTTACAAGGCTCTTTCAAGCAAAGCTTGAATAATTTCTTTTATACAAAACCTTTTCAAGTTAACTTGGAGCAACTTCAAATATTTAGTTGAAATTGTAATCAGATGGGACAGTCGCAGAAGAAAGTTGCAATATACCTGCCACCGCAAGATTTCACTTTTGACACACGTTAACTGCATTCCCGTGGCACTGGATCAGATCAAATCAAATTTTAGTGGAATAGTTTCGGACTTCATTGTACGCCAAATCTAAGTCCAGAATTAGATTTTTCAGCTAGTTTAGCATAGAAGTAGGTACTTTTGTTTTTTTTTCCCATAAATTTGAAATGTATTAGATAAATTTAAATACATTTCATCTACACCGATAAAAAAGCAATAGGTAAATCACCTAAATCAGCTTGGGTAAAGAGAATTGTATGGGTAATAAAAACTTATGCTTATTCACCTAAGCAATTTATTATTTAATACATTGCTTTGAAAGCACATACTTCGACACCTTGCCAAAAATAAATGTTTGATTCATCTAAGCCCAAAATCCAAAAATACAAAATTAAAAAACAACTAGCATGGATGGCTTAAGCATAGTCTTGAGCTATTTTCTATCTATTTTGAGCTAAAACAAAAACACAGCTGCTTCATTTGGCACACGAGAGAAGGATAGATTTGATAATTTAATAGTTTTTTTTTGTAATAAAAACACTTTTAAATTTAAAAATAACATAAAGTAAATTAAAAAACACACGTAAATATGCACACCAGTAAATTTTATTACATTTCATCAACAAAAAGAAAAGAGTAAAAGAAAAAAAAACAATTTCTTTGCCCGCCGTGCGGAATCGAACCTAGGAATTTTGGTGCCAGTCCATCGCTCTATCCACTGATCCAAGCAGCCTTGCTATTACTTGCTGACATTACTGCAGCTATGTTAACAGACGCTGTATTAACAGATGCAGTAATCTGTTGATAGCCATACAACAAAAATCTTTTAATAGATTATTGTGTTATGCTGCAGCATAGCTTCAGTTGTAATTAATATTGAATAAATCACTCTGCATAATGAAGGAGTTTGGTTCAATGCGTAGTGTAGTGACTTCGTATACAGTAGTGGTATCGGTTGGTGTGGGTTCGAATCTCAACGGCATGCGAAGCTAAAATTTTTACCTTTATTTAATTTAAATTAATTTAATGTTCTTGTTATAATATACGCCAACCAGCAAGAAAAGCCGAGAAGTCATTAATTTCTAAGAAAAAACGGTGTTTGATAAAAGAAAAATTTGTGTTGTTGCCGATTTCAGTCAAGCAAATCACAGAACGAGAGGGCGGCGGCAGTTAAAAAAAAAAAGGAAAATAAAAAAAAACCAAAACCCGAAGCAAAGTTATACTTTTGAAATTCTATTTTTTTTTTAAAAGTAGTGTATAAAAAATTACCAAATACTTGGTTAATTTATCACCCAAATAAATATTGACAAGTCAACATGTAAAACTTAGGCGTTTTGATGAAGTGCTTGGAAGGCTGAAAACTGCCAAAGCCATCTAATAAATTATACTAGGTTTTTTTTCAATTTAACATAAGCTTTTTTCTCGGTGTAACATTACTCTCCGAAAATCAGGTTTTCAAACAGGGGCCATTTTTGGCAATTCTTGGACTTTCAAGGGTTCTAATTACTTCATTTGCAACCATCGTATTTTTTGTGGGAAGGGGAAGGAGAAGGTGCACGCAGGATTTGCACAAATTTTACTTGATTGCTCCTTCTTTCCAACTAATACATGGAATGTATTTCAAAGGTAAAAAATAGACTTTATAATAAAAACAAAATAATCTAACACTAGATATTTTTTCTCATTTATTCGTATTAACGCCATACGGGCGTACTAGTTAGTATTAATTATTTATTTCAAGCAATTTTATTTATGAAAACTTTTAAAAAAATTTTATAAAACTAATAACACACTTATTTGGTAAACAAATTAATAAGTTTTAAACGACTCTTAAGGCGGTCTTCTCATTCAAAACCCGTTTTTTTGACCCTTTTTAAAAAAATTCTTATTTCAAAACGCAAAGAATAATTGAAAACTTTTTTTATTTATTGTATTACAAAAGGTTCAAAGTAAATAAAAAAATTTTGTTTGCCTCGATACGTGGGCTGTTCAAAAAGTAATGAGACTTCAAATTTGGTGGTGAAAAAAAAGGTGTCGCCACGGCGGCCACGATTCCGGGTCTCCGGAGCGTCTGAAATAAAAAAAAAAAACGGGGTTATAATCAGTATAGATGTAATTCTCGGGTGAACCTCAAGTTTAATTTTGTGATTTTTTTTTGACAAAATGGCGGCCATTCAAAAAAAAAAATTTCAATTTCGGGTTTTTTTTTTTAGTTTAGTGTAAAAAAAAATAGTAAAAAATTTTTTAAAATTATGGTCGAGGTTCACCCGAGAATGGTGACAATTCTGCGTCGATTCCATTTTGTTTCATGAAAATCGGTTCAGTTGAACTGGGGATATCATGGCCGCCAGTTCGAAAAACGTGGGTTCGAGATAAACGCGTTTAAAGTTTGAAGTAATTTTTTTGGGAAAAAAAAAAAAATCAAAAATGTTTAAATGCAGTTTTAAAGAGCTGACAATTTTTACTTACAAATATTAGTCGGCGATGCCAGCTCCATACAGGCCACCTTCCTCTTTTTCGTAGAAACTGCTTTCTGCTGCCCTCTCTGCTCTGCGAGCCGTTCTGCCAGCTTTTGATGATGCCGCAGCTCGAGTCTCTGATCGGTTCAATCTGTCTTCATTGCGAGATAGTGCGTATTCGTATGCGTTTTTGCCAATCGCAATACCCATCAAACCCATAATTTTAAGTATGGGTATAAAACCGTCGTTGAAGAGGCACGTTGCAATGAAATTGGCCACTTCGATGGTGCGTGCGCCTGAGTTGATGTGTTTGGGCGAAAGTGACCAAAGAACAGAATTGTAGGGCTCATTGGAATTCTGAGTTTCAGATCCAAGGCATCTTTCAAGCAAATTATCTGCCGACAGCGCTTCGTAAGCTGGTTTTATTACCTCCATCACCTTCTTGTCCATCAGACCTTGCTTCACAAAAAAGGCTGTATCTTCTAAAGTATTTCGAATTTCTAAAAATCCTTTTAGGGGCATATTCACAACTACCCAAGCTATAAATAAATGCAAAAAAAAAGTTGAAAAAAAAAGTTGCTCAATGAGAAGACCCCCTTAATTTATAAGGGAAAACTTGCTTACAAGCGGAGGATACTCTGAGAAGTTTAACTAACTTGTAGATTATGACTGCGGAGATCAATGACACTGGAACAGGAAATGTAGCCCCTTATAAGCCATTTATAACAGTATATCGTTCTTGAACTTCAGACACCATATACGTAAGATATGATAAAAATACCATTTCGACTGTTTTTTCGATAATCCAAAATAACAGTATGTATTGTGCCGAAAAGCGCTCACAGTAAGGTGAACTTTTCAAAGCCTTTTTTGCTACCCACTCTATACAGTATCTACAAATTGTATGTAGTAGAAATATTACAAAAGGTATTTTTAACCTAAACAAATTCCTCTCTACTAAAAATGTTTAAAAATAATAGTTGTTGACCACTCGAATAACATGGCAATGCAACAAAATAAAGAAAAAAAAATAAAAACCAATTCATTTCATGAGCGAAAACAGAAAAAAAACCACATTTATATTGTGTAAGGACAAGCTTACTTTAATGGTTTTGCCAAGAAAATCTACAGTTTAATTGATTATTGTTATAAAATATTTATTTCAATAAAAACTAATAATAATAAATAATATTTATGACAGTAGTTAGACACTGGTTCGATTATAGATAATGTCGCAAAGGCTTACCAAGCGAGGCAGACTAGTTTCGTAAATAAGCAATTTTTGTTGGTTTTTTATGGCTTAAATATTTAAAATTTATAGCCTGATTCAATTAAAAGTTACGACAATTAATAAAAACTATGTATTATTCAAATTACTGCTATGCTGTTCATAATAATTAATTCAAAAAGTTAAAAGCAACTTTATTAGAGCACAATCAAATTTAAACATTTTACTAATTAAGAGCGATACGATAAGAATGTTTAAAAAAAAAATAATAATATCGACCAAATACATACATTTATATGCGCTCAATACAATTCTTGTAAAAATAAAAGTTTTCATATTGCTACCGCCAACATGACAGCCTTGTCATGTGGCAACGTGTCGCTCCAACTACTGTGTTAATTTGAGAAGAATAATTCAAAAAAAAAAAAAAAAAACAACGCCCATGCTAACCGCCAGTTGAGAAAAATACCAACAGCAGCCAGCTGCAAGCCGTCGCCATGCCAAGCCCAAAAGCACAACGACTTTAAAGCTGCGCCATTGCGCATGCGTCACTGCAGCACATTTAATGCATTTGCAAGAGCCATAAAAAGTGGTTTACATGCATGCGTAAATTATACGCATTGAAAGCCGCGCAAATGTCAAGTTCAAGTTTACGCATTTTTATGCAATATATTTGCAGTTGAAATCTGGCACTTTAACCCAAAGTAAGTTCAACAGCTTTCAAAGCAGGAAAAATTGAAACAGCTTCCTACTGCGTCATGTTGTTACGCCTGCTTGTGAACACGCATGTGAACTTACGTAGCAACACGCAAGTCGATTGTCAACTAGTCGTCACTCACGTTACCAAGTTGGCAACGCAAACAAGTTCAAATACGCACAAGTCACCACGGAGGCCTTTGTAGGCCACATAAACTTTGTTCGCAGTTATGTAGGATGTTGTCGTGTTGCATTTAACTACTTCTTGGTTGTGTGTCGCAATATTTGTTGCTTTTTTTTTATTTATTTTTTTTCGTAATTGAAATTTTGATTTATTGCTTGCAGCACTGCAGACTGCAGAGTGATATAAATGCTATTTCTACGATTGCGCAAAACTGGTTCATTTGTGGGCTTTCCTTGCAATAAAATATGACAAATCTTTTATGTTGCTACAAATTTTTTATTGCACACTGTTTTACTTAAATAAAGGCAATAATACATTTATGACAATATTTATTATTTTTTGATTCATCTGACTTCAGCTCTTCAATATATCTTCTGGCGAACTGACCATACAGGAGAGTCTGCAGAGTTTCAGATGGACCCGTAACTATAAAACTTGTAAGAAAATTTTCAATCTACATATTCACAATGGGATCGCCACTTATAACAGTAATCCTTTCAAAAAACACCGTGAAGATTTCTTATTTAAATAAATTTTTGATGATATGACCCATTCTGTATAATATGTTTGATTGCCAGATCCTGAAATGCTGTTGTCGGGACAAGTCAAAAAAATTCCGGGATTTCTTATTAGTCGTCGGGACAAAAACATCACATTTGTGTACTACTGCCTGTATTTGATAAACATAAACATATAATTAAAGCATAAGCGATATGAACATAAATTGAATTTAAATAATAAGTAATATCACCATAAATGAAAACTAAATTATAATAACAAAACAATTCACAACAATAGAACAATGATGTTTTATAAAAAGAAAATAATGTGTAAATTGGCGAGCAGCAGAACCAAACCGGATAAAATCATTTGTTTTTATAAATTTTTCAAGAGATGCCAAAATTTCTTGGTTTTTGTATAACATAAAGGAGTTTGAGTAAAATGTAATCTGTGATTTTTGGTCAGTGGATGCGGTGATGGTTAAAAATGCCGAATCGAAAAAAGGCACTTATGTTCAAAGTGTTTTGTTCTGCTGTTCCTCAATTAAAAAAGATATTTATTTAAGGGGAGGTTCTCATGAAACTCGGCCAAAAAACTCAATAATTTTTTTCCATTTTTCGATAGTTTATGTTATGAGTATACGTTTCTTAAGCGGTTTGAATGGAAAGGAACCCATCTTTTTCACGAAAATTATGAGTTTCACATCAAGAGTATCTCACAAAAAATGAGTATCACACATCAATGTTTTTTAAATGCACGCCTGTATTCCCTACCATATTGTGGAAAGAATCGTTATCTCAGGCACTAGCAGATGTCACTAAATGCGCTGTGTTGTTGAAAAACTGGAAGGCTAATAACTGGAAAAAACCGTTAACCAAATCTTAAAACGTATATTCTGAATAACTATGTTTTCTAAACAGGTCTCCACGATATGGATTATGGAGATAATCCACTGGTAACAAAGATATGGAGAACTACTTTGTGGATTGACTTGATTTTTTTTATCTTAAAATAAATAAAATTTATTGGATCCTATACCTAAATTCAGATATAAAAGCCAGTTTTGAGAACTTTAAAGATCGAAAATGTAGAAAAAATGGTACTAAAAATGCCTGCGATTTTTGTAATTTTCAACTATTTGTTGATATTATAGCTATAGGCTATAATAATTTTAATATAATTTATAAAATATTTTGCTTTTTTTATTTTTGATGGCATGAACCGTTTGGGTACCTTTTTTCAACGTGATGTTTGACGGCGTATTGACACTTCACATTTCACTTTTATTCACCAAAACAAATATTTTTCCTACACTTTAAGAACCAATTAATAATTGCAAAAAAACTCAAGTATTCATTTACTTACTTCTATGAAAAAATAAAATCAGGAGCTTCACTATGTTTTTCGACTTCTAGATGAATAACGCCCTTAACATATTTTTGATTTACTCGAACTGTTTTAAGTATTTTTCCACCATCTGGTGTATTTAATAAACTCTGGAAATTTAGACAATATTTATTCATTTATATTTAGCCTTATTAAAAGCTCAAATTTAATGAGCCTTAAAGCATTTTTACTCCAAAGACCCTTTTATACTGGTCAGACTTGAAATCAATTTTCAGTTTTTGTATACAAATTGCGGTGAAATGGGAAATGAAATGGGAGCAAAGTAAATTTTATCAATGTCAGTTTTTTTAATATTCCGGGACAAATTGTTCGATAACGGGACACGGGACAAGAACTTTAATAACGGGACAATCCCGACGAATCCCGACCACCTGGCAACTCTAATTATAAGTCAAGCTCGTTGGTAGATAACGTCACAATAGTCTTCCATCAAATGTGTATATATAGAGACGAACTTTACTAAAACTGAATTACTTAAAATACGTAAGAAGGTTTAACTTTTATTACATAATTAATTAATACAAAATGAAAGAGCACATTTAAAATAGTTATTTATACAGCAACGAATAATAAAAAAAAAAAAAAAAACCAAAGTAAAATCTATATTTAATACAAAAAAGTGGAATTTTTATATATGGGACATTCCATTGTGACTACTGGGACATTTGACTGCAGAATTTGATTAAATATTAGTTATAATAATGCCATCATAACTTACAGATCATTGAAAAAATTTTTAAAACAGAGATAAATAACAATAGTATAATATTCCACTAAAAAAATATAAAACCAAACAGTTTCTATGTTTCGTGGAAATATTATTTGAATGAATGTGACTACTGGGACACTGAAAAATCCCACTCATCTGGCTTTGAACACTCAAAGAAGAATTTTAGCCAAACCATTTAATATTCAAGTCAGCTTCTTTTGTGTTGTACAACATATACTAAACGCTTCCATTTTAATATAGAATTATTATGCTTACCTTTTTAAAAAACGAAATAAAAGCGTATTACAAATTGTGACTACTGGGACAAGTCTGTGTGACTTGAGGGACAATTAAAAATATGTGGAAATAAAAAATTATTTTAGTCAGATTTATTATTATTTTTTTGCCCAATTAATATAGTTATTTATATTTTTTTTTTTTTTGTCAAACGTCAAAAAGAAACCAGAAGCTACGAAAAAAATCAACTCTTACTCTAGAATTCATAGAAAATGTTGACTTTCTCCAACTTGGTCAAAATATGGCTTCTCAAGGACATAACACACATCCGTTTCGTATGTGGCAAAAAACTCTGCATCATAGCCCCAAGTCGATCTTAAAGACATAACTTTTATTGTTTCGTCTTAACCTTTTACATTTTTATATTTTCTTTACATAATACACCTTGGGAAGAACTTGCAGTACCTAAATTGGCTTTTGCGATTATACTTGGCCCAACCATTCTCATTTTGCTCACAATCATGATACAATCTCTACAAGGTAGCCATGACAACTAACTATTTTCTCAAGAGAACATAAGCTTGACCACCTTAAGTCAAAATCAGCTGTGTATACAATGAAATAACAAAAAATGAAAACGAAGTCAAACAGTAAAACATCAGGATGCATCACCTGCCATGTTAAACCTGCAATCACATTTTTCTTTATAACTTACTTCATAACGCGTTTTTGTTTCGCACAACATTCAATACATTGCTGGCTTGCTAATAATTATTGTATTATAGCTTTTTTTCTGTTTCTTTATTCTCTCTCTTCACTGCTATTTTTGACAGATGGTGGTCGACAAAAGAACTGTCACTCCAACCTTGTAATGATTGTATCATGGCTCACAATCACGTCAATTTTTTTCTTTTTGTTTTCGATTCCACTCTTTGTTTTTCTTGAGCTATCTTCCATATCTTATCATTTTTAATTTTTCGCAGATTTCCTCTTTCTCTCCGCGGCGTTTATCTTAACTAATCAATGCATTCAGCCGTTTAACACTCAAGTAAGACATAAAGAAGCTGTAACTATTTCGTTTTTTTGCTAGAAAAGTAAGTTAAGCTATAAACAACGGCATTGAAATAAAATCAGGATTTTCCGTGACTACTGGGACATTTTTTAAAACAGTCTCGAAAATATAATATGATCGCCTGAACTATTAAAACATGTTTAAATGGTGCACCATATGCCTGTTATTACTTCTAGGATGTATTGAAATTATAAAGCCATGTTGGAAAAACAACTTCTATATATTTTTGTGTGACTACTGGGACATGCGACTAGCATCTGTTCAAAGAAAAAATACACAAAGACTTGCATCTGTTCAAAGAAGAAATACACAAAGACTTGCATACCTATTCGCGTAATTTCTATATAAGATTTAAGTTATTTCCAAGCTTTCTAAAACAGACAAGCGCCAGGTTTCTACAGTTGACAGAATGCACGATATCTGCGTTCCAAACATAATCTTCATTTTACTCCTTAGCAACTCTGTATGAAACAATATTTACAATATCCAAAAAAGGATTTTTTGGGTAGCATGGACATTTAGCTATGGCTTTTTACCAAATTGAAGTTAATTAATGGAAAACTTTAATTTGTCTCATTTTTCTCTTTTAAGTGGAATATCCCATATAAAACGTGTGCATGGTGTCACTGAATATCCGTCTGCTGACAGTTCAGTTTGACATACTTTTTCGTTATCCTGTATGAAGACATCATCCAACCAAAGTTCTGCCTCAAATATGCCCTGATTAGGTAAATAAGAGCATTTCAAAATATTAATATAACTAGTATTAAAGTATTGAAAGTATTCACTGAACTCCACTGTAATTATTTTTTGACATTAATACAGTGTTTTTACAACATACTATAATGAATAATGTTCAGCCCGAAAGTATGCACACACACAAAAGGTAATCAAATTAATTTTATGTGCATACTTTCAGGCTGAACATTTATCACGACAGTACATATTGGGAAGAAACTAATAATCGCAAAAAATAATAACAGTTTGAGTGTTATGAGGTGCAGAGCATTGTGCTTGCCTTTTCTTTATTAAGATACGTGCCCCTCATTGTACAATTGATTCGTCGTAGTACTCCGACTTCATTGTCACGATAGCATTCCCAAAGCATCATTTCGCCACCTCCAAATTTCAATGTCTGACAAATTTTTCGCTCTTAAAGCCCTATACCTGTACGAGGGGTGCCTTTTATATTTCGGGATTAGAGAACAAAAACAAATATTAATCATCGAAAATCACTTTATTGTTTTTCAAAATATTCTCCATTAAGATCTATACACTTTTGCATGCGTTTGAACCAATTGTCGAAGCACTTTTGCCACTCTGATTGAGGTATCTCCAAAACATGCATTCTGAATGCCGCAACCGCTTCTTCGGGCGTCGAAAATCGTTGTCCACGCAGTTTATTCTTCACGGTTGGGAATAAAAAGAAGTCATTCGGTGCCAAGTCAGGACTATACGGCGGATGACCCATCAAATCGATGTTTTGGGTGCTCAAAAATGCAGTTGTTTGAGCCGATGTGTGAGAGCTCGCATTGTCGTGGTGAAGAGTGATCCGTCTTCGGCGGTTGGTTTTCCTGATTTCTTGGAAGACAACTGGCAAACAAATGGTTGTGTACCACTCAGAGTTGACTGTTCTGCGTTGTTCTAGTGGTACGGTTGCGACATGTCCATATTTTCCGAAAAAACAGGCGACCATTTGGTTGGAAGTGCTTCGTGCGCGAACAACTTTTGTTGGATTTGGCTCATTTTGAAACACCCATACAGTCGACTGCTGTTTACTTTCGGGCTCATACGCGTAAATCCACGACTCATCACCTGTCACGATGTCATAGACGTGTTTCGAAGCACCGCGATCGTATTTTTTGAGCATTTCCTTCGACCAATCGGCACGAGCCTTTTTTTGAGCGATTGACAAATTGTGTGGGATCCAACGCGAACAAATTTTTTTGACAGTCAAATGTTTATGCAATATTGAATGTATGCTGGTCCCACTTATGCCTAAGGTTGCCTCAATCTCACGATAGGTAACATGACGATCTTGCAATATCAGTTCGCGCACAGCATCAATGGTTTTCGGAACAACAGCTGATTTCGGACGACCTTCACGAAATTCGTCTTGGAGTGAACTACGACCACGATTGAATTCACCATACCATCGATAAACACTGGTCCTTGATGGAGCTTCACCGCCAAAAATTGAATTAAGTTCATCCATGCACTGTTGCTGTGTTAATTCACGTCGAAATTTGTAAAAAATAATCGCACGAAAATGTTCACGATTTAATTCCATTTTTAGACCGAGATGAATCTTTTAAGTTACTATAAACAACACAAATAGCGCTCGTATGTCAAAACGTTCTGAGTACGTATAAGCCAACAAATGTCAAACTTTGCGATAGATCTTTCAGTTGACAGATTGCAACACCAGGGCTGCCAAATCCCGAAATATAAAAGGCATCCTACGTATCAACCCAAGTCCACATGTGTCTTGTCATTGACCTCAACTCAGAGTTCCTGTTTCAGGATCTCATTGGTCTCAACAGCAGTATTTGTAGTGTCATTGGCTACTAAATACCTTATTTGGTCCTGTACAATGTATTTGAACTAGTTTTTGAATGTAATATCAATCAAGTGGCCGCCTCTACTGGCGCCACGACGCCAGAGAGTGTGAAATGAGCCACTTCGGTCATCAAAATTTGCTTCCAAAAATCCGATTCCGTTTTTCATTCAACGTGAACGGTCTGTCGTCAATATTCTTTGAGTTAATTGAACTTTATACAGAAAAAAGTGGAAATTAATTTTCAAATCGCTTCGCAAGTAGTACCACTGACACAAAAATGCTCAGCGTGGTGATGCTACAGCACATGTGGGTTCTCGCCAACACTCTCTCTTTTCTCTCTTTCCGCTTCAACAAGTCCATTGACACGTCTTGGGCGTTGATGAACGGCATTTGAACGATCTCCCGCTGCCTCGTGCTCATCAAAATTCGACACCAAACGACGAATAGTGTTGTCAGACGATGCTTGTATTTTCAACGATTTGCACGTTAAGTTAACACAACTGAACGAATATTTTCAATGTATTATGTCACTATTTCAACGCATTGTTTAGATGTGAAGCGATTCATGGTTAAAATTGTACTGAATTCAAGGTTTATTAATATGTGTTAAGTCACTTGAGAGAAATGCACTCTTTTTTCGCCTTTGCTCGAACTGTCAAAGTAGCTGTTAGCTAAAAATGCACAGATTCAGGTTTTTTTTTTCTTGATTTCCTTTCATTCATTCTGGTAGTTCGACCGAGCTTCTCTCAAGTGACTTAACCTATATTAATCGACCTTGACTGAATTGATGTTCCACTGTTTAATAAATGAAACATATCGACACAAAATATGGCGCAGCCATGGTTGAATTATAAGATTGTCGCAAGGAAGAGAGCGAGTTCCCATAGTTGTCAAATCAAAGTTGGCAGCTTATAGAAAATCTGCAAACGCTTTCTTTTTTACCCGTTCTTCTTTGAATTCTCCCGTTAATTCATTCGAAAAATTGGCGGATTTTGACAATTATCCAATTATTTTGTGACACAGTGGAATAACCGCAATTTTTCAAATTGAAAAGCTTTTAGATTTTTTTTTTATAACTCGAAAAATTGCTTTAATCGATTAAAGTGCTTTAGTTTTTAAAAAAATTGTGCTGATTGAGAATTTCTGTGAGGCTAGGACAATAAGGTATAGTGAGGAAGAAAATTATTCACCATTATTGATTGTTTTCTTATCCGTAATTCTATATTAGTGTCGGGCAAAATAACACTCTCAGTGTCCTTTCAGTCTTGTGCTTGTGCTTGTATATGTGAGAGCGACAGAGACAGAAAGTATTTACTATGCACGCGTGCATAGCCGCTGCCCCACACTGTTCTATATACATTATGAACTTATCCTATACCCACCATAACTATTAAGAATTTTTTGAGGTAAAAAGAAAACAAAAATCAATATTAAAACACATCCTTCATAACTATTTCTTAAAGTAAAACTTTATATTGGCTCTTTTAGCTTGTACAAAATCTTAAACTAATTCACATCTAGAATTTAGAGGAAATAATAAGACAAAAAAAAAAAAATGAAAAGTTGTAAAACTACAAAAATAAAAACTGACTAAAATACGAAATTCTTTGAGCTTGTTAAGTTTTTAGCTGAGAATGACTTAGATGGCAAAAAAAAAATAGAAATAAAATAAAAAAAGGGGATAATTGACAATATGGAGTAAAATATGGCTAAACATTAAAATTAATAAAGAGAGTTGAACTCATTATGGCTGGCTTTTCGATGTGTTTGTGTTGCGTGGCAAGCATCATGGATCATTTATACGGTGCCTGGTGCTGGTTCCAAATTAACCGAAGCAGCTGAGTTAGCATGTCCTGGCAGTGGAGCAACATGTACCGCACCTAAGGTCTTGGCCACATAGGTACCCTCGACTGGAGCAACAACAACATGTGGTACAACAACGGGATGGGTTACGACATGAACGGGAGCAGCATGAACAGCGGCATGTACTGCAACTGCAGCAGGAATATGATGGTGATCATCAGTGATGAGAATAGGTCCCAGTGGCAAAACCGATGATTGTGCAGCATCGAATGCTAAAGCAAACAGGACTACGATTACGACGAACTGTAGAAAATAAAACAATTATAATGTAGAATTTTTATAATTTTAAGAAAATTCGCAGATTTTGTCATAGTTAATGTGATTAAAATCCTTTTAGTTTTAACATTTATTTATTTGATTTAACAATGATTTTAAATCAGCCTGTCGCATACCTTCATGTTGCCTGTAGTATTATTTTTTATAATCTTCTTTGCACTTGAAAGTTTGAAATGCTTCTACTGTCTTTTGCTTCATTAACACGACTTTTTATATTGCCGTGACAAGATTTCAGTTTTATTAATCTTCCAGAACTTTTTTTTATTCTTTTTTTATTATTATTATTTCTAATGTATATCCATTTAATTCCTACAACAACTCATTAGTTATTCTACCTTCTTTCTGCTGCTCTAATCCAGTTTTTATCTAACGTACCTGCGCACTTAAGCTTAATGAAAATGGAACAATATGCGGAAACATTGAAGCAAGCCCTGTCCACACAGTCCACCACATAATATCCCCCCACGTGACCTCGTCGCTTTGGTCCATAATTATTTTTTATTATTAACATATTCTTACGCCAACTCAGGGCTTCATTAAGTTTCAATTTCATTTCATGTTCCGATATAAAGTCGCTACCAATATGCAATAGATTAACATACAAATAATAATTCAAGTGCGCGCGACAATTCGTTATGCTCGTTGACAAGATAAGTCAAGTCAAGTCGAATCGGCTCAGCCCTGTCAGTCTAGTTGCCGTCAACATGTCTCCACCCAGTCAACCAATTTGCCAGAAAACTTCATAATTGTTTAACTGATTTCTATGCAACTCATGCAGTGAAGTTTAATTGAGATACATAATCGTTGAAAAAACGTGCCGATGCGCCAGCAACACAAGACAGTATGCGAAACGCGTTATTATTGCTAAAAAATTATACCTTAATTCTCAATGAATTCATTTAATTGAATATAGAAATGCTCATTGAATGAAGGCATAATAATATTTAATTAAGTTTGAATAATATATAATTAAGATAGTATAAATTATCAAATTTTGCAAAGATAATTAACAGCTCATATTGAAAATGTAGAATTAAAAGTAATAATGTCCTAAGAACAGCATTTATTCAAGGCTGCGGCCACTATAGCGGCAGGGAAAATACACATACTTTTAAAATTCTCTTGAATAAATCGAAAGAAATCAAAATTTTCAAAGAAGTTCTTAGTTCGTATAATACAATAGTTCAATAGTTACATTTCGTTGTATAATTAACAACTAATGATTTGTACACAGAGTTGTCATAACCCGGTTTTAGATTACTCAAGAAACTGGTTTGAACTGGTTTCAATAATTTCGGCTTATTCGAAAAAACGGTTTTGTTTTTTGCGTGAAAAACAATAATAATAAATTTTCTTCCGGTATATCCAAATTTTATCAAATAACACTCAATGATGTTCTAAGTATATGAAGAAGAGTAAAGAATCCAGATGATCAAAAACAACAGTTCGCAGAAAACTACAAAATATAATGGATCTCTATTCTGATAACATGGAAAACCTGTCACATTACAAGTCCAGCGTCTGCGCCTAACTTTTTTCTATCTCCTCATGCAAATGTGCTCTACAAGTAAGCGTGCCTCGTAGCTGCCTAGGTAAACAGCAAATGCTATTGCATGTATGGAATTTTTACCTACATCAGTTCGGCCGAAGGATGCTATCGATGGGTGACGATATAACTAGCTTTAACGGAAGGCGAAAGTGAGTATGAAAGCGAAAGTGAAAACGACAGCGAAAACGAGAACGAAATAAGTGCAAAAGCAACAGCAACTTTTGTCCCACAACTAGAAGAAATGGATGTGCATGATTTATACTCATCATTGTTCGAAGAAGATATAGAGATCTTGGCTCAAACGTCGACATTCAGTGCTGGTGTTTAAAATCAGTTTGAGGCTTTGCTGACGACAACATTATTAAAAGTTTTAAAAAGTACAAACAAAAAATTTACAAATTACAAAAATTACAGGAATACAAAGCAGCTGTCAGCACTGCTTTTCCAATGATACCTCGGAATTAAAAGGAGTTATACATATTTTTGTACAAATTGCAAAAAAAAAAAAATATCTAAGATATCACAGCAAAAAAAAAAATATCTCTTGTGTTAGGGTAAATTTCCCAAAATTTTTGATGCAGAACTCTGTAGTTCTTTGATTTACACAATTTTTTGTACTAAAAATATCATAGCAAAAAATTATCTATACAAACCGCGATTTTTAGAGGTTTTTTCGAACCATTCTAGCTAGCTGACTGCAATTCGAAATATTTCAAAATCGAAATATTTGGGGAATCATCACAACATAAGCCAAAGTTTATTTTGATGGGGTGACCCGGACAACTTTTTTTTCCTCCATAGAAGGTGAGGCGCTTTAGTGAACACAATATTTTTGAATACTTTTTACTTTATTTCAATATTTTCAAAAGTAATTTTATAAACAATTTTAGTATTTTTGGAATTAATATTTTAAGCTTTAATTATATACTAACTAAAACTATAAATTATTTTACAGCAAAAATTCGCATAGTTTAAAAACAAAAAATACTCCATTTTCTTCGAGTCAAAACATACAGGCCTATTATGAGTAGTTTTTTCGCCCGGAATCAGAAACTCAAAACCTTTTGGAAATTTTTAATGCAAATTTGTTCAACAACTGTCAATGTTCATGAGTGTAAAAAATAAAAATATGAAGTCTTATCTGCTATCTAAAAAAGACGGAAATTCTCTTTTCCGATTCCGGGCGAAAAAATTACTCATGATAGGCCTGAAAATGTACACTTAAGGATGAAAATAAGAAAAAATTATTTCAGTACAGTTATTAATATTTTGTTTGTCTTCCTCGTGCTAAAATGACAGCTTTCAACCATCTCGGCATTGATTCCACCAATTTTGTTGTTACGTCTGATCCAATTTGTTCCTATTCTTTAAGGCGGTCTTCTCATTCAAAACCCGTTTTTTTGACCCTTTTCAAAAAAATTCTTATTTGAAAACGCAAAGAATAATTGAAAACTTTTTTTATTTATTGTATTACAAAAGGTTCAAAGTAAATAAAAAAGTTTTTTTTGCCTCGATACGTGGGCTGTTCAAAAAGTAATGAGACTTCAAAGTTGGTGGTGAAAAAAAAAGGTGTCGTCACGGCGGCCACGATTCCGGGTCTCCGGAGCGTCTGAAATAAAAAAAAAAAAACGGGGTTATAATCAGTATAGATGTAATTCTTGGGTGAACCTCAAACTTAATTTTGTGATTTTTTTTGACAAAATGGCGGCCATTCAAAAAAAAAATTTCAATTTCGGGTTTTTTTTTGTAGTTTAGTGTAAAAAAAAAACAGTAAACAATTTTTTAAAATTATGGTCGAGGTTCACCCGAGAATGGTGACAATTCTGCGTCGATTCCACTTTGTTTCATGAAAATCGGTTTAGTTGAACTGGAGATATCATGGCCGCCAGTTCGAAAAACGTGGGTTCGAGATAAACGCGTTTAAAGTTTGAAGTCATTTTTTGGGAAAAAAAAAAAAAATCAAAAATGTTTAAATGTTTAAATGCAGTTTTAAAGAGCTGACAATTTTTACTTACAAATATTAGTCGGCGATGCCAGCTCCATACAGGCTACCTTCCTCTTTTTCGTAGAAACTGCTTTCTGCTGCCCTCTCTGCTCTGCGAGCCGTTCTGCCACCTTTTGATGATGCCGCAGCTCGAGTCTCTGATCGGTTCAATCTGTCTTCATTGCGAGATAGTGCGTATTTGTATGCGTTTTTGCCAATCGCAATACCCATCAAACAAATAATTTTAAGTATGGGTATAAAACCGTCGTTGAAGAGGCACGTTGCAATGAAATTGGCCACTTCGATCGTGCGTGCGCCTGAGTTGATGTGCTTGGGCGAAAGTGACCAAAGAACAGAATTGTAGGACTCATTGGAATTCTGAGTTTCAGATCCAAGGCATCTTTCAAGCAAATTATCTGCCGACAGCGCTTCGTAAGCTGGTTTTATTACCTCCATCACCTTCTTGTCCATCAGACCTTGCTTCACAAAAAAGGCTGTATCTTCTAAAGTATTTCGAGTATTAAGTACGAGTATCTAAAGTATTTCTAAAAATCCTTTTAGGGGCATATTCACAACTACCCAAGCTATAAATAAATGCAAAAAAAAAAGTTGAAAAAAAAAAGTTGCTCAATGAGAAGACCCCCTTAATTAAAACGGCTTTCAGTGAGTCCTAGCTGGGTATCGTCCTCTTTCTTATTTGTCTATCCAGATGTTCCCACAAATGTTCTATCGAGTTGAGGTTCGGTGATTGTAGGGGCGATCCAGCTGTTTTGGAGTATTGTACATCAACCATTCCCTCACTACCTTGGCTGTATATTTCAGATCGTTGTCCTGCTGAAACATCCACAAACGATCCATTCCAAATTTGGTGGCACTGGCCGGCAAATGTTCTTTTAGGGCCGTATTGTTCAGCTCTGGATATCTTTAAGCAGTGGCAACATGTTATGTCATCACTTTCGAAGCGAACATCGAAGCAAATTAACGAATTGACAGCATGTTATAAAAAACAACAAAATTGACAAACTGTCGAACATCGAAGTTTACGAAGTTATAACATTTCGTCATAACTCATATTTCCAGGGTTTCCAGTAGTTTCGTATTGTTCACCTCTGGATAGCACATTTATCCCGAGCTTATGTCAAAAGACAACCAGCTGATAAAGATATACAGAGAAAAATTTAATTCGAATTCGGATGGTTAACTGAAATATCAAGAGGTTTATCATGCGTTTTGACATATTTCGTATTGTTGACTTGTTTTTTGTGGTTGGCAGAAAATTTTTTGTGTTTGGTATTTTGTAGTGTGTGTGCGAATTTTGTGTTGCAGTCAATAAAAATTAATAAATTACCGCTCAGCTGCTAATTTTCTGATTTTTAAGAAACTCGCAAAATAGTTTTCGAGTAAAAAAAGGTAATTGTCTATTGCTGAAGAATTGCTGATATATTTTTTGGGTGGCAGAAAAATATTGTTGTCAATTTTATGAAAAAAAAAAAGCTACAAATTTACAAAAGCAGCAGTAAAAATTCCTCATTGGCACATGTCGCGAGTGAACATTTTTCGAATGGCACAGAGCCCAATTAAAATATATGACAGACTGTCAAAATATCGGGATAACTTTGACGTTTGTCTGGCAAAAAACTGGAAAAATCACTAACCAGCCGATAAGATATCCAGACCTATTAAGTTGCTATTCAGAGGTGAACAATACCAATTTTTATCCAGAGATTTTAACCTCAGGTTAAATTTAAAGCCCTGGATAAGTTATCGGCTGGATAGCGTTAAATATCCAGAGGTGAACAATACGGCTCACAGAATATTAATGTAATCGAAATTATTCATTGTACTGTCAATAAACGTTGAATTTCCTACGCTGTTTGCCGCCATACATCCCCACACCATTACCGAGCCCCCACCATTATTTATGGCAGAAGTAATATTTTGCTCCTGGAACTCCCGATTTTCTATATTTTTGTAGATTATTTCTTTCCAAAAATTTTGAATTCGCTGTCGTCACTAAAAACTATGTTTTTCCAAAATTAATTTTCAAGTTTTTCATACCTTTTAGCAAAATTCATGCGTAGCATTTGATTTTTCCTTGATATAAACTGCGTTTTTTGAGGGATTCTTCTAAATGTACTCTTCAATGGAATGATCGCATTTAATGCACGTCTTGTTGTACTGGCACTCACGTTGGCTCCTGATGATGCGGACAGATCATCCGCTACTTTCACTGCGCATGCAGTTGGATCTTTTCGCACTCTTTTGACTACTGATCGTATTGCGGTTTCACAGAGTTCTTTTGGTCTGCCAGCACATGGTCGATCTTCTAGTGCTCCAAATTTTTTGTATTTTTCAATGATTTTTTTTTATATGGTATAAATAATAAAGCTTTATATTAGGAAATATACTTAAGTAAAAATCTTCTTGAATACGTTCTCAAAATGTCTCCTTGATTGAAGCTTTATATAAGAATTATTCCTACTTCTGTGAAAATCTTTTTGAACATTTCCTAAAAATGTTTTCTTGAATAAGTCTTTATATAAGAAATTATACTTGAGCAAAAATCTTCTTGAATACTTCCTAAAAATGTATCCTTAAATATAAAAGATTTTTCTTAAGAAATTCTAAGTCGAATCTTTCTTAAACTCGACTTCAGCTTTCAATCAATCATAGGCTGAAAGTTGATTTTAGGTAGATTCGACTTAGAATTTCTTTATTACTAAGGGCACATATTGTTTGTCTTTCAATTTTGATAAGAAATACCTCTTGACACATGTATAGAGACTTCATTTCTTTTCAATCGATATCTAATGATATCGTTTTTAGAAGAGTTTCAACAAATTGTTTATTTGGTTATGTTTGTGCTCTAATTTCTGACAAATACTTTTAAGCGTGCAGCTAATGGGTTTATTTTACGCTACTTTGCCAAACGCATTCAATTCTATTCAATTTACTGTTCAATTGCAAATCATGCTCTGTGCAAACCAGTTTCGTTTGTTTTCAGCTATTTTTACACTTTAAGCCAAGAAGCATGAAACGTTTCAAGCCAACTATTTCATCATCAATTTGGTGTTCATAGCAATACTCTGGCTTATAATTTTGCTTATCGTCTTTGACACTTGGGTTCCACTCATTTGCAAGTTAAATATATGGCGGTTACAAAAAAAAAAATGAAAGATATATTAAAGGTGCTACCAGAAATGTAAGAATTATAACGGTTTCAGCTAGTGGGTGTAGTCCACAATTTGTAGTAGGTAAAGTTATTTTCACTGATCTTGATTTTCGCATATATCTATATTACCCATTTTCTCCCCATTTCATGGCAACCCCCTTATTTCGTATGTTACAGCAAGTCTTCACATTTGTTTAACTCAATTTTGAGTGTTCTATGAATTTTGGTGACAATAAATATTTTTCAAAATTTCGATCAAAAAACTTTGTTTTTGTTTAATATCAGATCTTTGTTTATATATCAATAAAATAGTATTTTTTTTTTTTTTTAATATTGCACCGCGAACTTGTCTATGTGCTAAATATAATATTGACTATTAGTTTATGTGTATGCGGCTACTTGTGTGTGCATGTGTGTGTGTGTAAATTAGTTAATAATTAAAATGGCGCGCCTGGTATTTGTTGAACATAAAGAAGATCGTGGTCATTCGCAGCGTTATAAGGTGGGCGTGACAATCATAAATGGATCAGTGTTTTCTAAAATCTTGCCTTTTTACAAGTCTTATGGTCTTATAAATAACCGATTTAAGTAGAAAATATTAAAGGATATATATTTTGTATAATCTTCTTGATTATCGTATTTTTATGCTCACTTCCACTGTTAAACAGGTAAAGCATCATAAAAGTTGGCGTGCTGTCAGTTTGCTGCTGGAACCATCACCGAAAAAATGGTGGGAAGACAGCGATGTGGTTGTTGCGTGAGTATTGTTATTTTTTGTATAATTTATTAACTTTTATATTTATTTTTGAACTCCTTGGCTGAATGCAGTTGTATAGTAGTATTTTCCATAAAAGCATTTTTTGTTTTTCTGTGTGCATTAAAATAACATGGCAAACAATGATTAAGTCACTTTTCAAACAATATAAGGTGAAAAGGTTATTATTATTGAAATATTAGGTGAAATCGATGGTTATTGTGCTGTTATTTATTATAGAATCATTGAACCTTAAATTCAATGCCGACGTTTCGGTGTTTATTTAATGACAGTTTAATATTCTTAATACAGCGACATTAATCGACTTGACTTCATTAATGATATTAATTTATGAATATTTTGATAGCAAAAAAGAAATTGCATGTCTTTAATTTTTTTTCTTGCCACCTAATCGGTATATGGGACTATGTATGTAAGTCTTTAGTATTTCATAGTAAACAAGTCGATCAAAGAATGGTATTTGAAAATGCAAAAAAAAAAGACTACTGAATATTTTTTAAAATTTCTCTTTTTATTTGAATGTACAATCCTTCCGGTTAATAATGGAAACTAATTTCATTCAAATGGCTGCCTCGGCTGGCCATGCAGTAGCACACACGATCGGTCCAATTTTTAAGCACATTATCGATTGTGGGCAGCTGTATTTCACCAATGGCTTCACGAATATTGTTCTTTAAAGCGTCAATTGTCTCTAGCTTGTCGGCGTAACACTTATCTTTGAGGGCGCCCCATAAATAATAGTCCAACGGTGTCAAATCGCAGCTCCGAGTTGGCCAAACGACATCAGCTCTGCGGCTGATAATGCGATCATCAAAAACAGGGCGCAAAACATCGAGTGTATCTTCGGCTGTGTGGCACGTAGCGCCGTCCTGTTGAAACCAAATGGTACCAATATCCTCCTCTTCAATTTTTGTGAACAAAAATTTGTTCAACATGACCCGATAACGATGGCCATTGACTGTAACGGCCACTCCTTGCTCATTTTCCAAGAAAAATGGCCCAATTATGCCTCTGGACCAAAATCCGCACAAAACAGTGACTCGTTTTGGGTGCATCGGCTTTGCAATGTATGCGTGCGGGTTTTCTGTGCCCCAAATGCGACAATTTTGCTTGTCCAAGATCAAAATGAGCTTCATCTGAAAAGATGATTTTTTGGCAAAATCGGCATCTTCTGTAAGTCGATCGCAGGCCCACTCAGCGAAGCGAAAACGCATTGGATGGTCAGTTGGCTTCAACTCCTGAACCGATTGGATTTTGTATGGCGTCATACCAAGGTCTTTATGCAAAATTCGTCTCAATGATGTCTCCGAAATGTTCAATTGTTGAGAACGACGGTGAATTGATGTTGATGCCGCTTCACGCACACTTTCTGCCACAGCAGCAATATTCTCGGGTGTACGCACTGTTTTTGGCTTTTCGCGCTTTGGTTTATCGATGAGGATGCCAGTTTATTTCACTTTTTTCACAAGATAACGAACATACGGAGCTGACGGTGCTTCTGTTCTCCCAAAATCCGTACGCAATTTTCGCACACATTCTGCAACATTACCATGATTTTCAAAGTAATGTCGCAATATTTCCCAGCGTTGTTCAAGCGTATACACAACCATATTCGTTCAGCGGAAGGATAAAACTAATTAAGTATCTGTCAAATCAGACATGTGCTAAGTGTTACCATTCACGAAATAAGCACTAGTTGAAAAAAAAACGTTAGATGGCGGACCCTTTACATACCATCTGGATTACTATGTATTCTAAGAACGAGTTGGAAAAAAGTTTTTTCTACAACAACGTTTACCCGTATCAATTGGGTCCCAAAGTTTCGAAAAAATGTCAATATTAGACAATTTTGCATAAATATAAAAACAACCAAGGCAGAAATCTACTTATTCATCCTGATTTGGAAAAAAAACTAAGGAAAATATATTGTTCACATACTTGTGGCCACAGTTACTCATACTACTTCCATAAGCTTTTCACTGGAGTAGCTGCAATCGATTATTTGAAAAAACTGGATTGTAATGTAACTGGAACCATTAGACATATACGTATTCTATTAAATTGCCCACTGAGCTCAAACGCCATAATGAGCAAAGCAGATAAAGCTGATAATGGCTGATAATCGCTGATTATCGCTGATAATCGCTGATAATCGCTTATAAGCTGATAATCGCAACATGTTACAGCCGAGTTGAAAATAAACGTGTTGTTGTCTACAGGCACCAATTACAAGGATCAAAATATCGGTTACTATCGCATAGGAAATCACAATGTCTAATAACTCGTTAAAAAATAAAAAAAAAAAACGAAATGGCCACCTAAGCCCTTGAAAGGACTTTGACCGAGCTTTTTGTGATCAGTTGTGTTGTGAGTGTTGTGAAATGTTTAAACACAAATGATCGAGAATTGGACCTACAAGCTTTATGTCGACTCCGAACGGCTCATGTTCTCAAGAAGCTCTTCATGGCAATTTTTACTCTCTGAGGTTTGCCATTGTCTGCAGAGACGTGACGGCCGAACAGAAAAATTAATTCAATTGAAAAAATTTTCTGTGTCAGACGGGATTTGAACCTGGCTTCTATCGCATACAAGCCACTTACCTCAACCAAAAATACTTATTCAAAATGTCCTACACAACGAATATTTTCAGGAATTCAAAACAAAAAGTGGTTGTGGTTCATTCTTACATGGCTGCATGATATGGCGGTTCAAAATGCGTGGTTTCTACATCGAAAAGTTAAAGAGCAGTCGGTAACTCTTTTTCAGTTTCGTCGAAATATCACCCAACATTAACAATATGTTCAAAAAGTCCATAGGATGACACGTAGATGGCGTTACTAGAGTTATTTCCATATGATTTTTATTTAGTACCAACCTTCAAACTATACGTATACAAATTTGACAACAATCTGACAATTGATTCGTGAGTTATAGCATTTTGTGTGCAACTATTGTTATTGAAAAAAAAAAAATGAAAAAAAGTGAATTTCGAGTTTTGATAAGCATTGCTTTTTGATGAAAAAAAAAAACAGTGCAAACCAAACAATGGTTTGATAAACATTATGCGGACTCTGATCCATCGAGACAAATGGTCGACCATCACAAATGGTACCAAATCAGACTGTTATTCCACAAAACAAAAAATAAACAAATTGGTTATGAACGATCGCAAATTGAAGGTGCACGAGCTAGCTGACATTGTAAATCTATCAGATGGTAGTGCTTTTACCATTTTACACGAACATTTGGTTATGCGAAAGGTCTGTGCAAAGTTGATGCCGCGTGAGCTCACAGTCAACCAAAAACAACAACGAGTTGATGCTTCGGAGGAGTGTTTGGCGCTGTTAAACCGCAATAAAATCGAATTCTATCGTCGCTATGTGACAATGGATGAAACATGGCTTCATACCAGAAACCAAAAGAAAAGCTCAGTGGACAGCAGTCGACAAACCGAATCCAAAGCGAGCAAAGACCCAACAGTCGGCTTGTAAGGTGATGGCGTCTGTATTTTGGGATGCAAAAGGAATAATATTCATCGACTATCTTCAAAAAGGAACCACCATCAACAGCGACTCTTACTGTGCATTTTTGGATTGATAGAAGGCTGAAACCGCCAAGAAACGGTCACATTTGCAAAAGAAAAAAGTGTTATTTCACCAAGACAATGCACCGTGTCACAAATCGATGAAAACGATGGCAAAATTTAATGAATTGGGCTTCGAATTGCTTACTCACCCACCGTATTCTGCAGATTTAGCCCCAAGCGACTTTTTCCTGTTTTCAGATCTCAAGAGAATGTTTGCTGGAAAGAAATTCAAGTCCAATGATGAAGTAATCGCTGAAACTGAGGCCTATTTTGACGAGAAAGAGAAATCATACTATAAAAGTGGTATCGAAAAGTTGGAAAATCGCTATACTCATTGAATCGCTCTCAAAGTCCACTATGTTCAATAATATAATCGAAATTTATCAAAATTTTGTTTTTTTCTTACTTATCCTACGAACTTATTGAATTACCTGTTATTGCCGTAATGTTTCTATGGGTGTTGGCAACACAAGAATTATGAAGAGATATCCTGAGTTCCGGAAGAAGGCTGATGTCATCAATTGGATCATTATCCGGCCAAAGACACGAACCGACGATGTGGAATGCCATCATATCACAGTCAATTTCGTATATGATGTGGGAAATGTGATGTTGCGTTGTGTGTTGAAAAAATGTGCTTTACAGATTGCCACACCTTCAAATGAAGTAAATTTGTACAATTTTTTTTTTTTATTTTCAGCTCTAAGTTCTTTTATACACTTTCTATACATTTTCATTTACTTTCTTTTTTACTTTCTTGAATACATTCTGTGGCAGATAGGATTCGAATCTGGGTTCTATCAACAATACTGATACTTTATGTTGTATTTTATACTATACTGACTATACTGACAAAAAGTTTATCTACTCAACCTAGGAATTCGTCAACTTTTTTTGTCTCGACGAATTCCTAGGTTGAATTGATAAATTTTTTGTCAGTATAGTATCAACAAAAGTTTCTGTCAAGTTTTTTTCTTTGAGTTTGGTACCCAATTACCTCTGCGGCAGTCGCATGCAACAACACAAGGCCTAGCTTGTATTAAAATCTAATCTATTCGCAAGATCCCAACCGGAGCCATTTTTTTTGCTCTTGCCTTCCAACAAGATGAAAATACTTTGCTTCTATCCTGAAGGAGATGTTGAAATAATGAGTATTCAGGGCTGTTCTAAATCTTGAAATTTTTAAATTAATATTAATTTAAAATATATATAAAAACTGTTTGGTATCCGTTTGGAAGAACTTTGGACCGGTATTTTAAATGAAGAAAATATTTTATCTTTTAAAAGAGTATATTAATAAATAAATCAATTATTTAATAAATAAAAAAAATACATATATAATATATATAAATTCTATTTATATGCAACTTTGAGGTCTCCTTTTCATACCATCTTGTTCAAAAAGAAAGGTTCATTCACACTGTGAACCGGAACACTGTGAACCTTAACTGTCCGATTCGAACATTTTTTTTTAGTACGTTGCCACATGTGTCTATGGCAAGGCTGCCAAATATCAGCGTCTATCGTTGACATTTGGTAAAGTGACAGTGTTTTGTTAAAATTTTTTCGTGTCTTCGATTTTTATGAAGGAAGAAAAAATTGAGCAACGAGTTTGTATCAAATTTTGTGTGAAAAATGGTTTCAACTGCGCCGATACGCGTAAAATGTTGGTGAAATGTTACGGTGACTCTGGTCTATCGTATCAGAAGGCAAACAAGTGGTTTAACCGATTTGTGAGTGGCCAAGACGAATTAGAAGACGACCCTCGTACCGGGCGGCCATCGTGATCGACTACAGAAAACGTTGAAAAATCAAAGAAATGTTGGTCAAAAATCGCAAATTGACGATTAGAGAGATCGCAGAGGACGTCGGCATTTCAATTGGATCCGTTCATAACATTTTGAAGAATGGGTTGGTCTTGAGACGTGTCGCTGCGAAGTTGTTACCGAAAGAACTCAATTTCATGCAAAAAAGAGACCGAGTTGCTATCGCGAAAGACATGCTGGAAATGATCGAAAACGACGAATCATTCATCAAATCCATCATTACTGGTGATGAAACATAGGTATACGAGTATGACACTCAAACCAGGCATCAGGCGTGTGAATCAGGTGAAATTTCGAATCGGACAGTTAAGTCCGGTTCACAGCGTGAATGAACCTTTCTTTTTGAACAAGGTGGAATTCTCGAAAATAATTAGATTTCTTAGACTGGATTTATACTCGTTCCACTCAAAAGTGTTCTTCGATTTTTTTTTTTTTAATTTAGCTTATCCATGCATAATACACAAGTTGCTATAAGCAGTACCTTACGAAGTTAATTCATCTTATCTGAAACCATCCTCCTTTACGATGATTTTTGACAAGCGGGTGGCACCAACCTAGTAAAGTTCCTAGGGATTTAATAGGATAAAAATCCATTATATTAAAACAAACGGTTCCTCTCTAAAATTTCTATATGCAAGCGATAAAATTTGTATGATTCTAGCTGAATTAAAAATAATAATTTTGGAAAAATCATTACTCATTTCACTTTTATTGAAGATTTTATAGAAAATGATACAAAATTAAAACTCTAAAATGACTAAATTTGAACGTATATAACTCGCATCAGAAATTATTGATTAAAAAGTACGAGTATTCAAGTAAACAAGTACTATTTCCACAAATTAAAATAGCTTTAAGATTGAATTGCATGTTAAGCTAACCCAGCGCTTAAAGCAAAAAAAGAATGAATAGCAGCAACAATAACAATCAACATTTTCAATCAATTTGCACTTACATGAAACTTTTGCACTTGCATGCATTTTGACAAGTTTTCAGCCACCTTAGCCGTTAAAGTGTTAAAAAACAACTTCTGAAGGAGTAGCACGAAAACTTTCACTTTATAGGCGGTGGCAACGGAAAAACTTTGTGTCTTCTTTTGTTGTTGCAATTATTTTTGTTCAAAATTGAGGGTGTTAAATTAACAAAAACTTACATGAAGTCACGCGATCCAAAGTTTTTTTATGGGGCCATTTAAATTTACATTGATTTCATTGTTAAGTTTTATCGAGGTCAATAGAAATTTGTAAGAATGAAAGAGTTTTACAAGAAACTTAAATGCTTTAGCAAAATTAACAAAAAAAAATAGCTTTTTAGGCCTCAATTTTAGGTACAACCTATAATAAAGTTATCAAGACAACCGTTAACAATTCAAGTAATTCAGACAGCGACATCAGTCAACTAATTTCCCTTAAAAAATTCAAACCCCACCTTTTCCCAACCAAACAGATGCTAGACACGTGTCCTTATTTCTCACCTACCCCCTCCTCAAAAGTAATAAATCTTCCCATGTCGCAGCACATTAACACCAAAAATATACTATCAACACGCAATAGCCTACCATCCAGCATGTCTTAAAGTAAGGTGTCTAGACTCTAGAGTGTAACGTGCGCCACTTTGTGAACTTTATGGCAACTATAGAAAATATATTAAAAATCCATAAAACCGAAGTGAACCAAGCAAAAAGGCAGGATTTCACATACCGATATGGCCCCGTTTTGGCAAACACCTGAATATTGCCTGTCATAACGTAGCTGGCTGTCAGCCTTGTTAGTTGAATTGTTGGAGTCTAAAAACAAAAAAAAAAAACAAAAAGAAAACAAAAATCAACGCGACTTGCACTTCGAAATAAATTCCAAATAATTGCATTTATTATTCAAATCAAAAGTCAAAACAAAATTGAAATCAAATTATATATAAAACTTATACAAGTTTACCTCTTGTTGATACTCTCGTGTTTATCAAACAATAATAGCGTGAAATTCTTTGACGTGCTTTACATAGGCTCTGCTAGTAGTGTAAATGTGAAATGGCATTTTCAAATTTAAACTCCTCGCGTCGCAACTCGAATATCGGCGCTACAAAATGCGCCACCGTCACCATGATGCTTGCCGAGCGTATGGCGCACAGCAACTGGTCAGTCGACGATGAGCATTTCTTTGAGACGAACACCATGAATGTGTGGCAAACGCTCGAGTTTCTATCGGATATAACGCTGCGTAAACGTTACCACTACGAGGGCTATAACGATACAAAGAATGCGATACGCACTCTTACGCCATCGTGGCGTCGCGATAGTTTCGCCGAGAAGAACGTAAGTCAGTCCGATGATGGTGGCAAGTATAACGCAGCAGAACGTGATGGTGATGGTGGCGATGATGGTGAAAATGGCACCACTAACGGCCAAGAGGTGCGTAGACGCGGTGGTTATAATGAGGATGCTGCACGTATTGGAAGTGGTCAGGGTAAAAAAGATTACAAAAATATTAAACGCAAGAAGCGTTCAAAAGGGAAACAGTTTGTGTCGCTAGTGGAACCAGATCCAGAGTATGCCATGTCACCACTGGACTTTACGGATTTGGTGAAATGCAGGTGAATAATTGAGATTATTTTAAGGAAAACCTAAGCAAAAAATATATTTTTTGTTTAAAATTGGTACTCAAGTTTTAAAAAAGTATTAATTGAGAGTTTATAATTATATAATTTTATATAATACTACTTATATTATACTACTATATAGTAGTAATTGAGGCTTCATAACACAGTCGAATAGCATTATTGCAATAGACTAACCATGGAATTTTTCTGAAAGAGAACTTTATGAAGACAATTTTTTGCTGAAAGTTATAATCTAGCACGTCTGGGTTTTTTTTTATTTATTTGCAGTGAAAGGTTATGTGGGAAATGTCATAAAGCAATGGGGCTTTGAAATTCCTGAAAAAATGCTTCCTACTTATAACACTACACTCAAAGAAAAAACATTGACAGTAACTTTTGTTGACTCTACACTGGCAAAAAATTTGTCAAAACGAATAATCTCTTTCATATTGACGAATTTCTAGGTGGAACTTATAAATTTTTTGTCAGTATAGAGTTAACAAAAGTTCTTGTCAAGGTTTTTTCTTTGAGTGCAGTCAATGAGACTAAGAAGAACTGAATCAAATACTAAAACAATCAGTTTTAAAAAGTAGTAGTTTTAGATAAATTTGATCTTCATTGTAAGATTGCGCTAAAATTTTTCAATAATAAAATATTTAAAGTAACTTAAACGATACTTTTGATAACTTATTAGTTTTCTTCAATTTTGGTTAAAGTGTAACCTCCAAGGAGGCATAATTTTTTTTTTTTTTTTTTTTGATGAAAAATATTTTTATTGAAGAAATTATAAAGATTCTTTCAATCCTTTATTTTTAAATATGAAATGTTATTAGGAACAACATTCTGACAAACGTCAAAGGTCTAACTCGTAAAATGTTTATACTTCTCTCCAGGAAATGGAAACATTCCCGGATATTAACAGGGAACATTCCATGAAATGTTGGAAGCATTCCCTTCCGTTGGACACTCAATTTCTTTTTTTTTGACAAACATTCGAACTCTCTTTTTTGATTAGAGAGAAACATTCCTCTCCACTGTATTAAAAATTAATGTGGAAACATCTCTCTCCGCTGGATTTGTCATTGTCTCAAAACAATCAAAAGTTTCCACAAGCATTCTTAAAGAAGCGGATTAAGAAGGATGAAGAAGGAAGTGGATTTAGAAGGAAGTGGATTAGAAACAACATCAATTAAAAACTCCCCATAAGTTTCCAAAAGATACGATGACGAATGTTTCTCCATCACTTCCAATTTTTCCTTGAGAGTTTTGATGCATAACCGTATAATGCCCCATATGATTTTTCAGTGCAATTAAAAAAAAATTTCAAACCTGCAGGACTATAAGTTCGCTTAGCAAAAATGGTCAGCTGACGTTCTCTTTCAAAAAAACTACATATGTACTCACTCAGTGTAATTGCAGTGTAATTATGTAATATAAATGTGGGAACGGTTCTCATATCCACTTTAAAAAGAAAAATGAATAAAATTATTTTTTTTTCTTTTAATCTATAACCTTTTGACTTTTGCAAAATTTGCAAAACTTTTTTTTTTATTGCGCTTCGATTAGGTGTCAATGAGCACATTTTAAAAAAGAATCTAAATCGGATGATATTAACAGGTCGCGAAAAAGCAAAACTCTTAATTTACTTTATAATATTGAACAAATTAAAAAAGCTGATTAATTAATAGGCTGGGTCGATTTGTATGGAGGTAAAAAAATTGATGTTGCCTGGGCGATTTTCAGATCGGGCATTAAAAGTTATTATAGAAAAAAGAAAAGGAGCGTTAGGGGTGCACTTTACCCCCTGGCAACCTTAATTTTGTGAATTTTTCCTTCAGGAATTTTTTTCCAAAAATTTTTGTGCTTAAACGTGCACAGCTAGAACAAAACAGAAATTCAATCCTAGTACCCGATTCAACCTAAAACCAGCCTCACATTTATACAATTTTATACAAAAACTTATCGTAAAAATTTCTTAAAGAAAAAAATTCACAAAATTCAAGGTTTAACCTTGACGTTGTTGCGTATGTATTTTTGACCATCACGGCTGAACCACTGAATCTATTCACCTCATATTTACAACATGTGTTCGAGTCGCTTCCGACATATTTTTGATTTTTAGATCCCCCTAGGTGGCGCTGTGGTCGTTTTTTTAAAAAAAAATTATTCAAATTCACACCATATAATATTTGCTGGGATGTACATATTTGTGGGCACTCAAAGTGGATCTTGGCACTTTAAGATCCCGTACGAAGTTGGGTACACCTAGCTGTATTTTATAGAACTTGACGAATTTATGGAAAAGCCTTACCGCTGCCCTATTCTCCACAAGTAGCAACAGAAAGTAAGAGGAATATTTTTTAGAATTCGTGACAGTTATTTATACAAGTTCCCTGAAGCTACATAGTGGACCGAAAACAAAATACTCCGCTTCATGAGCTGCTATTGTCTCTCCTGCTGTAGATGTCTCCCCTACTACTTCCACTTCCATTTCAATGTCACTTTTAGATTCAACCATGATTTATTTTTTACTGTTGCTGCAAAACAACGGCTTTTTAATTTTTGTTGCTTATCAGTAATGAAACTGCAAAAAGATTTCAATTAAGTTCGGATTATCAATATCAAAAAATATTAATTAATGGCACGAATTCTAAAAAATATTATGCCTTTAATTTTGTAAATTTTTTTTAAGGAATTTTTTACGATAAATTTTTGTATAGAAACGTTTCAATATGAGACCGATTTTAGGTTTTACGCTGTGCACGTTTATATACAAACATTTTTTTAAAAATATTTGTAAAAATATATTCAGGGAATTGAAAATGTGATAGATAACTTTTCATGACCGATCAGATTATTAATTAATATTATTAATTCTTGTTTATTGTTCATCTCTTGGCAATTATATAGTGTATGAATTGAAGTTATATACGTAGGTTACACTGGTCAACAAAATTTCAACTTTGTCGTGCCACACGGACTTTTTTGATATTTTTTACTTTAATTGGTGATTGTAATAAAAAATAAACAGTAAAAAAAAATTTGCTAGACAAAGATTTTATTTTATTGAGTAATTTAAAATATTAATAAAAAATACGGATCTCGTAAATCAAAAGTTTATTTTTTTATAAATGACTTAGAAAATCTAAGATTTTCATGAATATTTAGCTTCTGGTTGGTCCCTTTTAATTGTCCAGCAGTAATCTGCTAACATATTTGGGCTCCATTTGCCCTGGTACCGCTTTTCCATATTAGAAATATCCTGATGGAACCTCTCGCCGTGCTCGTCACTGACAGCCCCTAAATTGTCAGGAAAAAAATCCAGGTGCGAGTGTAAAAAATGAATCTTAAGTGCCATGTTGCAACCTAATGCTTGATATGACAATAACAGCTCGCTAACCAACTCTCTGTAGCTGTCACTCTTGTGGTTACCCAAAAAATTTGCAACAACATTTTTAAAAGACTTCCATGCTGATTTTTCTAAATCGCTTAATTTTTCTTCAAATCTTGAATCTTTTATTAACTCCCTAATATGAGGGCCAACGAAAATACCCTCTTTTATCTTTGCATCACTTATTTTAGGGAATTTTTCTTTTAGATACAAAAATCCACTCCCATTGCGATCCATTGCCTTCACAAAATTTTTTATTAATCCTAATTTGATATGCAATGGTGGTAGAAGCACATTATTTGGCTGTACAAGGGGTAAATACTTTACGTTTTTTTGCCCAGGAACAAACGATGCACGCTTACGCCATTTTTTTTTTATATAGTGATTAGTTATGTCTCGGCTATCCCATTCACATAAAAAGCAGCAAAACTTTGTATAACCCAGCTGAAGTCCAAGTAATAGTGCAACAACTTTAAGATCACCGCAGATTTTGAAGGAATATGTACTGTAATTTATTTTTTCAAGTAAAAGTTTCATATTTTCATAAGTTTCTTTCATATTTGCAGCATGGGCCACAGGTACAGACGGAAGCTTATTTCCATTATGCAATAAAACTGCTTTTAGACTTGCTTTCGAAGAATCAATGAATAAACGCCACTGAGAGAGATCAAAATCTATGTCCAACATTTTCATAAGCTCATTTATGTTATTGCAAAACACCAAATCTCCATCCTGAGAAAAATACGTTCTGAAGTGTTGATCACGGTTTCGAAAATAGCTAACTTTTGTATTATGATGTAGCAAATTCCATTCTTTTAGACGAGATCCTAATAGTTCTGACTCTTTTTTTGACAAATTTAAGTCTCGAACCAAATCATTTAGGTCTCCTTGAGTTATCAAATGTGGCTCCTTTGCAATTTCTTCAAACTCAAAGTCATCGTCCTCGTCAACACATACATTTGAAGTAGACGGTTGTGAATTGTCGTTCTCAACAGACGTAGTTGCAACTGGTATTAGTTCTAGCAATTTTTTACAATGAGAGACTGGTCTTATAGCCGAAGATAAGTTAGGGTAAATAACTGTGTTTTTTTTCTTGTAATTTATACCTTTTACGTCAGTGAGACAAAAATAGCAATCTGAAACGTGATCTCGCTGTTCAGTCCATATCATGGGTACAGCAAACGGCATAGGTCGTGCACCTTTTTTCCAGTCAGTTAAATTTTTCACACACGTTATGCAACAGACATGAGGGGCCCAGGATTTGTCTTGATGGGCTACAGAAAAACCAAAACATTGGTGATAACACTCCATCACAAGATTTGTAAAATTTCGTCGTTGTTTTTTGAATGTAAGTTCTCCGCAGACACAACAAAAAGAGTTAGGATCATTAATACACTTCCTTGACATGCTCACAGGGTTAATAAATCCCAAAAAGTGTTCAAATTCAACGATTAATATTTTTATAACGATTTACTTGTAAGCGTTTCTGTTAATTTACTGCCGTAGTACTAGTTATGAGTATTACCGTATCACAACAAATAGGAGGCTAATTTACATGTGGCAACTGTGATTTAATAATGAGGGTAGATTGATAAAACAAAATTAGCTATCAAAGTTCGTGTGGCAAAACCAGTGTTGACCAGTGTTATGGAAGGACAGTGTATATTTATTCAAATTTGGATTCTATAGATGAAAATTTCCAGTAAAAGTGAAGAGTTCTAATACAAAAAGGGGTAACTTCATACAGAAGTTCTCAAAGAGCGAGTTTTCCAGAAAAAACGATACCAAGATGTGTTCAAAAAAAATTAAAAGTAAAGCTACCATTTTTTTTGTTATTTTGTTATACAAATAGATCTAGCTTAATGCACCATTATCAAAACTAATTCAAAAAAATCTAAAAATACTTATTTCAAGTCAAAGTCAATTTTATTCAATTATTCTATGGGAACAATATAAACAAGTACTTTAGAAACATTTATATATGATACTCATTAGTACAAAAAAAAAAATGATGGGCTAAGAATCTTTGGCTAATGCGAAATTAAATGCAATTATTTAAAGAAAAGTCAAGTTCAAACTCAAAAAACCTTTCATCGATGAAACGTACGTGACGAAAATAAGGTAAAGGTGATATTCAATTTGAATAAAACATTTTAAAAGTAGCATTCAGCATACTTCCTAATGATTTTACACCATTTTAAATTTTTAAAAATACTGTGGTCTTAACCAGGGTGGCACAAAGTTTGAAACGTACGTAACACTTGTAACTAAATTTTGGATTTAAATATTGGTTAAATATATTTCGCTATTTTTATAAAGCCGAACAAAAATCTATGAATTTGTTTTTTTTTTAATTAATTTAATGAACAATTAAATCTAACACTTAACTCAACTTTTCCTTGTGTCACCCTGTATTGCAATGCTCTAAAAATTAAAAGTTGTTTTTATAACTATTTTTTAGCAAAAAAAAATACAAATTTCTAAGAATTACATTTGTGATGAGTTGGTGTAGCGACCAACGAAACTGCTATCTAGTCTGCTGGTGGTTTGTTTTGTAAAGAACATTGTTCTTGTGGCGGCCTGTTGCTTCATGAATTACTTGGCATAAAGCTCACAAATGTAATTCTAAAAAATGTATAAAAGGTAGCAGATAGGAGTTTCAAAAGACAAAAATAATAGGACGAACTAATAAACTTAACTCCTCTAGGGATCAATTCGGGTGAGATATGAACTACAGGGTTGTCAATATTCGAAGCGCCCATCTGGCAACACTCTAACTTTCCGCAGTGATGCCAAATCGACTAATGACATACCGCGTTTGAAGCGTCATTCCAAGCAAATGTTTACGATGGAACAGTACACGCCACGCGAACGCTCTAAAATTGTTGAAATTTACATTCAACAAAACAAGTCAATAGTGAAACTCAACGTGCTTTCAAAAAAATAAATAAAGTGAAAAGTGCGCCTTCCAAGCAAACAATTTATCGTTTGTATGAAACTGAAAATCCACAAGAGATTCAAGAGGTACCTCTTCACGATGCAAAAGTCACTGTTTGGTGCGGCGTTTGTGCTAAAATGCTCATTCGGCCGTTCTTTTTCGAAGATGATAATGGCCACAGAGTTACTGTCAATCAGGAGCGTTATCGCGATATGATAAACAATTTTTTCATGCCCATCGTTCGTCGAAAGCGTATCAGGCACTACTGGTTTTAACAAGACGGCGCGCCACCACACACAAGCCGCACTACAATCGATTTTTTGAAGCAATTGTTCCCTGGCCGTTTGATGTCAAAAAATGGTTTGATGTCAAAACGCCTCCAGACTTCTTTTTGTGGGGTTATTTGAAATCAAAGGCTTACGTCAACAAGCCAAAGACCCTAGAAGAGCTGAAAACCAACATCCGTCAAGAAATAACCGCCATTCCCATCGAAATGTTGAAGAAAACCATGGAAAATGCTGCAAAACGGGCACAATATGTCGTAGAGGCCAATGGCGACCATTTACGAGATATCATATTCAAGAAATGATGTAAGCAAATCTACTTGAACCCAATTAAATGATATTCATGACGAACAGACAAAAAATTGCGGTTTCTTTGACTTATTTAAAAATAAAATGGGCGCTTCGAATATTGACAACCCTGTATAATCTACAGTTTTCGTGATTTTATTTGAGGACCACCTGAAGAGTGGCCAATGTATCAGAAAATTCTTACCAATCACTGAATTTGAAATTTTCGACCTCTAACAACATCCCAAAGTGGGTTCTTTTAATATGAGCTGCATTTACGGATTCTCTGTGCTCTCTACAGATTTAAAATCGGTCACATTGTGATTTTTTTTTTTTTAAGATTTAACCAACACTCAGTGCAAACATTGGGTTGTGTTGATTCGGAAGACGGGTGATACTTAGTTGGAGGATGGAAAGATGGGGCAATGTCGGTGTTATAAATTTGCTCTGACTTTTTGGGCAAATTTTTTTTAGCCTGTTTCGTCATAGCTTTTTGTTTTCTTTCTTGTATATTGTATACAATATATATATCTCAATATATATACTCAATAAGTACCTAAAGTTCATTTTCACCTTAAAATATGTTTAACCTTGGCTACATTATCACATTATAACAAACATTTTTATTTTCAGTGTAATATTGATTTTTTGTTATACTTCTTCAAGCAAGCTTTCTTTGTTGTATAGACTGTACATCAACCAAACTTAGATAAGTGTTCAACGAAAAAGCTTTTTTATATTTTGGCAACACTAGGTAAAGCAAAAAGCTTTAAAAGCAGTGAACCCTCTAACAATAAGTTAAGCAAAAGCTATTAAAGCATATGCAAGTGCATAATAGTAGCTTATAAGCTGAAAGCAAAACAGGAAATGTGATTAAAAACGTATGTGGAATACAAATGAAGTGATACTAAACTGTTCTACTTAGCTTAAACATTGAACATAGAACAGCTTTACTTTGCAGAAAGTTGTATTTGAAATGCATTAAATCTAAATTTTTGACTGACCGTGGCTGGGGTCCGTTCTTACTTCTCTTTCTAGCACAGTATTCCAAGAATTTTTATATTTTCTGCTTACCGAACAGTACAGTTGGAATCGAACTGCTATTTACTGCTGAGAATGGGTCAATATTGCAGCCACAGAGTAAAAAACATTCCACTCCTTACATGCAACTAGGGCAAAATAATATTATTTTTTTTTTTTGCTCCTGTAACCACCAGAAATGATGGCAAACATTGTTTAATACACTATCAAAGAAAACAGTCTAAGCTTCTTAACCCATAAAGTCCGGAAAGAGCACAATTTTCATACGATGTTTGAGACTTTCTGCCATAAAAAATGTATATTCCAAACATACCTATTCCACTATTTTTGAGGTCGCTCTTTCGATGTGTGCAGTCAGATTTGCATAAAATTGACTTTAAAAACCAATATGTCGCATTTTAATTAAAAAAAAACAATGAAATTTCTTGCGTTTTTTCTTTTTTGTGAATCTTTTTCGCATCAATAGTCATTGAATCGATGCTAAACCAGAATCAAAATTGCACAAAATATCTAAACTATAACTAGTAGCAGGTTATATATTCAAAATTCAAGATGGCGGATCAAATATGGCCGACCAAATTTTATAAAATGCTTCAAAATTACAAAAAAAAATATGTATAGGGGGGTTTTTGAGGTCGCTGAATACGAATTTGAGGTTAGATTCAAGGCAAAAAAAAATATTCCTAGTTATAGTTAAGATATTTGTGCACTTTTGGTTGTGGTTTGGTATCGATTCAGTAATTTTCAGTAATAACGCAACAAATTGTGTTACTTTTTTATTTAAAATGTGCCATATTGGTTTTTTAAGTCATTACAATGCAAATCCGACTGCAACAATCGAAAAAGCGACCTCAATAACTGTAGAATAGGTATGTTTGGAATTTTTTATTTCATTTGTTTATTGCAGAAAATAAATCTCAAACAAAGTTTGAAAATTGTACTCTTCCCTGACTTAATGGGTTAATATAGATTTTCAACCATTGCCGAAAGACGTTCACGTAATATTTTAACATTTTAAAATATATTTCATATTTCATATTTTATTGAGGTAAGAAGACATAAGTACAGTAAGAACTAGGTTCTTTTAAATACAACATAATTAAATAAAAATTTTAAAACTTTAAAGCCAAAAATTTAAAAATTTAAATTATATCAACGTTTCGAAAGTTACTTAATATAATATAACAATTATTTTAGTTGATTTTGAATTGATTTATATAGTTTTTTACTTAAGTAGAAGAAAAATGAGAAAAAATAGATTGCCTAAAGATCGCTGCCCTAGAGATTTGTCGCAGTCTGCGTGGAAGAGCATTCCACAGTCTGATAGCGTTAATGAAAAAGAAGTGTGAAGAGTTCAAAGAAAAATGTCTAGGTACTATCTAAATATTACTTCTTTGAGATAGACTAAATTGTTATTTATCATAAAGGTAAGAGGGTGTTTTAGTGTGAATTAGTTTATGGAGATAAATACAGTTCCTAGCATTAATATATGAAGACAAGTCACACCCAAGAATAGCATTCCTGTAACTGGATAGGTGGTCGAACTTACGCAGGCCATATACATAGCGCGTAGCATAATTATAAGCAATTTGCAATTTCAACTGGGAGGATGAATCGAGCTTACTGTACACCAGTTCAGAATAAGTTATTATAGGTAAGATTAATTGTATCACTAACATTCGTCTCACATTGACAGGAGTTGCACTGGCTGACATTCTCAAATTACACAGGGTATAGTATACTTTTCTAACTACACTCTTGATGTGATCAGTACAACAGAGACAGAGAAGAGTTAATACAAAAACCTAGATTTACAATTTTCGACACTAAACTTAGCTTATTAGTACAAAGAAATAAGTCAGGAATATCAACAACATAAGACTTACTCTTGAAAATAGGCAAAACATATGATTTGGCCACATTCAGTTGAAGATAATTATTGTGAGCCCATTCACTAATGCTGTTAAGATCTTCGTTTAATCTGCAACACAGGTCGTCAAGAAGTCCAATACGACGAGAAAAATAAAGCTGTACATCGTCAGCATATGCATGTATAGATGCATGCTTGCATACGGAAAATATGTCGTTGATAAACAAAGAAAATAGTTAAGGACCAAGTATTGAACCTTGCGGTACTACACTTATAACAAGATTATGTTGCGATAAAACTTCGCCAACTTTGACTTTTTGTAACCTGTTACATAAATAGCTAGACATAAGATTAATAGCACTATCACAAAAACCGAATAGGTTTTTAAGTTTGAGACACAATAAATTATGGTTGACGGTATCAAAGGCCTTTGACAAGTCAAGTAATCAAAGTAAAGTCATATTGCCAGCATCATACACAGGTCTAATGTCATCAAGAACTTTGACCACCGCTGAAGAGCATCCATGCCCCGCACGAAAGCCTGATTGCAATGGCGATAAAAGTCTTTGTTCCTTAATATGTTTATTAATTTGGTTAGCCATTAGTTTTTCGCAAACTTTAGAGAGTGGCGACAATATACTTATTGGGCGAAAATCACTAGGTCCACCAGGGTTAGGTTTCTTAGCTATGGGGAGAACAATCGCAATTTTCCATAAATCAGGAAAAGAGGACGAGAGAAAACAGTGGTTAATGACATGAGTAAGCGGACAAATAATGTGAGGAAGAATTATCTTTACAAATTTTATGGGAACTCCATCTTCACCTATGGCATTAGACTTTATTTGGGACATAGATAACCCAACATCAAGCTCAGTTACCGGTTCAAACTTAAATGAGTCTATATATTTCCCAGCTATAGGCTGACGGTCTTTTCTTCCACAACTTATAAAATTTATATCTTTTTTTTATGGCATCAAGAACTTCCTGACAAAACCATGGACAAGAAACATTCTGAACTTTGAAAGTACGAAGAGGAACGTGTTTCAAGAACAAATATTTTATTGGTTCAAGTAGGGAACAGAGCTTATCATTAACAGAGCTTTGAAGCCAACAATTATCAAAAGAAATGAGGGACAAATCATGATACAAGGAAGGATAGCAAATGTGTTTAAAGTCACGGTATACATATGAATGCGAAGATACGTTACGAGACAAATTTATACTTAAGGAACAAAAGATTAAGTCATGGTCAGAAATAAAACTCATTTGATCAAACAGTTGAACCACAGAAGCATCCGAAACTATAAAATAATCAAGAAGACTGGGATTAGAGTTGTTAGAGAACCGCGTAGGGAAAGTTTCGTTTACTATTGAGAGTCCCAGAGTCGATGTTTTGTCATAAAGCAACTGCCTTGCCACATCAGTGGTAAGGAGATTAATATTGAAATCACCACATAGTAACAAGAATTTGCATAAAATAAAGAGAATAGTTTGAAACGAAATTAGAAGAATTATCGAGATTGAGTTGATCAAAATACTGAATGTGGCCATATTTTCTACACAGCTCCGGTCCCTCAATTTTAATATATTTTTCCAGAGCCAAAAAAAGAATTATTTCCTAGGTGTTTTTCTAAACGAATCACACAAACACACAGTCTTTTTTTTCACCCCCGTCATAACTTATGTTACAGCCCTGTAGGAAAATCAACTAATTTAAAAGTAGTTGATAAAGTAGTTTTTTGTCAACCACAACTAGTTAAAATTCTGACTTTTTTCCATAGAACGAACTAACTTATTTTGTATGGTGATGTCCGCTAAATAAGTCAATTGACTGTCGTCTGCATATATTTTTAACTACTTGTTAAATTAGTTACATTTAAATTATTTTTTTAATTGCTTTAAAATAACCAATTGAAAACTATTACTGATGGCCAAAAGTTAATAATATTTGATGAAACAACAAGGTTAAATATATATATAAGCTTGTAATCTAATAAAAATTTTCAATTAAAACATGCCAACATCAGAGTAGTTGCCGCCTTAATATAATTCAAAGTAGTTTATCAATCTCACTGGTTTTTAAGTAGTATTTCAATTATTTCATATATGGAAGTGGATGCCGCCTTAATATAATTCAAAGTAGTTCATATACTGGTTTGTTTTAAACTAACACACTGTTCCTATAGGGAACAAACTAACTTGTTTTTAAAAACAACTAATTAAAAAACTAATTTAAAATAAACCAGTATATGAACTACTTTTAATTATATTAAGGCGGCAACTACTCTGATGTTGACATATTTAAATTGCAAATTTTTATTAGATTACAAGTTTATATATATATAACCATGTTATTTCATCAAATATTATTAACTTCAGGCCATCAGTAATAGTTTTCAATTGGTTATTTCAAAGCAATTAAAAAAATAATTTAAATGCAACTAATTTAACAAGTAGTTGAAAATATATGCAGACGAAAGTCAATTGACTTATTTAGCGGACATCACCATACAAAATAAGTTAGTTCGTTCTATGGAAAAAAGTCAGAATTTCAACTAGTTGTGGTTGACAAAAAACTACTTTATCAACTACTTTTAAATTAGTTGATTTTCCTACAGGGTTCCTATAGGGAGCAGCTCGTTACAGCAGAAATTGCCACTTTAGCCTAAACACACACAGAATAGATGAAACTAGCAAAATGTTGCATACTTGGCGGCGCACATTGGGTAAAACATAGAAAAAAACGCTCGCATTGTATGTTTTAAGCGATAGCATTTCTAATGAGCCGAATCGCTATGCATAAAACATATATATTAATGTTATTTATATATTTCTTTTGTATTTCAGTTATTTCAGACCTTATTTATGGTAAACAATTATGTCGAGAAAATTTAGCTAGTACAAAGAAATTTCTTTTTTCTGCGTGGCAAAAACAATTCGACATCACTTTCTATAAAACACCCCAAGCACAAATTTTTCAGAATTGAAATTCTTTAAAAATTATTTCCAGATTTCCGTACAAATATGCTGGTATTTTTGCATAGACATATACAAACACCGACATGGTGCATATTTGTACTGAAACTTTGAACCATTATAAGTTTTATGTTCATAAATAAAAGTGAGCACTTTTTTCGCAAATTTTTAATAATTTCCAAGGATTTTTGTTATGAATCAGAAGAACTTATGTTTGGGAGGATTTTTAAGAAAGTGTCGTTGAGAATTAGTGAAAGATGACAATGCAAGCATCACAGATAATAATTTTATATAAATAAGCCTTGAGTAAAACTTTATATAAGAAATTTATATATGAAGAAGAATTTAAGCTTCCATGAAGAGTCCTTGAAACAAGTTTCTTACAAGGTCTATGCAAGGAAAACAGTCGCATGAAATGAATTCCTATTTCCAAGAACTTATTTAAAAAGTTGTACATATGTTTTATGTAAGCAGATGAATAAAGTTATTTTTTTTATATAATATATTTATTTGCAATCTATTTTACAATAATAAGCAAATCTTTTCAGATAATAAAGCTTAACATATAGTATAAATATGCATGTGCCACATTTGGCGCAATTTGCTAAATACAATATGTACACAAGTACATATTGAATTAATTTTGCTTACAAGTAAATGGTTTGATCATTTTCTATATGGGAGATCTAAAACATGGTGCCTTTTCAATCTTCTTAATTCTTCACTTTCATCTATTAGGCTGATAGCTAAAGGATTTATATGATCACTAAGTCGCTGCAAATATCTAGTGCTAATGTTATTTATTTCATCGTTTACATTTGGGAGATTTAAATCATTATGTAAAGCACTATTTGTTACAAACCAGGGTGCATTTGCTATTGTTCTAATGGTTTTAGATTGGAATCGTTGAATGATCTCCATGTTCCAGTTACTGGTAGTTCCCCAAAGCTGTATTCCATACGTCCAAACGGGTTTCAATATGGTTTTGTAGAGAATAATTTTGTTTTCCAAGCGTCGCTGTGATTTCCCAGTAACCAAAACATACATTTCGTCTTAATATTAAGATGTTCTCGCTTTGCTTTAATGTGATCTTTCCAGGTCAGTCTTCTATCTAGATGCATTCCTAGATATTTAGCCTTACAGCTTGTAGGAATTGGACGACCATTGAAGTGGGGTGTTGGACAATCACCACGTCTTAACGTAAATGTGACATGAGTAGACTTTTGGCAATTTACTTTAATGTTCCACATTTTAAGCCATTGTTGCAAGCTATTAAGCTCTTGCTGTACTGCGTTGGAGGCATCGTTAGAAGATTCACTTGAGGCTATTATAACCGTATCGTCTGCATATGTGGCAATAGTGACCGCATTTAAGGTAGGCATATCCGCTGTTAATATGGTATACAGTAATGGACCTAAAACACTACCTTGAGGCACACCTGCGTTTGTTTGGCATTTATTTGAATACTCGTTATTAATTTTTACATAAAAGCATCGTTGATGTAAAAATGATTTAAGCAGAAGATAATACGGAGTTGGGAGAATTTTTTTCAGCTTGAAAAGTAAGCCACTGTGCCAAACTCTGTCGAACGCCTGCTGTATATCCAAGAATACAGCTGAGCAATAGTGTTTGCGTTCTAAGGCTTCACTTATTTTATTAATGATACGATGGCATTGCTCTGGAGTACCATGTTTATTGCGAAACACAAATTGGTATTCAGGAATCGTACGGTTTTTTTCTAGTATTGGGAGAACTCTTCGATAAAATATTCTTTCGAATATTTTCGAGAATGTTACTAGCAAACTTATAGGCCTATACGAGGCAATGTTGTGTTCCGGCTTGTTTGGTTTAAGTACCATTACTATTACCGCGCATTTCCATTGAGATGGAAAGTGAGTGAGTCGAAGACTAGAATTGAAGATGAGTCAAGAAAATAATGCTTTTTTTTTTGGTAAATTTTTTGCTACTTTCGCATCAATTTTGTCATATCCAGGAGATTTATTGTTATTTAGCATTTTTATTTCGGCCTGAACTTCGTTTGGCTTAATCTGCTTGATAGGCAAATCCATTTCACAAGCTGAGTCCAAGAACTGGTGAATTTGAGTGTCATTGTCATTTAGAGTGTGTGGTTAAAATGTCTGTTCTAGGTGCAAAGCAAATGCAGTAGCTTTAGTTATATCAGACCTACACCATTGTTCATTAGAATCTTTTATAGGAAAATTTCTCCTCACAGGCCTTTAATTGCTTCATTGCTTTGTTTTTAAATTCATTCAAGGGTTTTTATTCAAGGCTTATTTAGGAACTCAAAAACTGAAAAAAATTAGATGCAATTTATTAGATGTATATCTGCAAGCACATTTCATTTATTATTATTTTTTTTTTTTTTTTTGCATGCAAGAACACAAATATTGTACATTTTGAAAAATTTCTTGTGTATTTATCATTGATTAAAACCTTTCTATCGTCAGCAGTACACGCTATCCACTCATCTTTTCAACAATTTGCTTGAATAACGCTGAAATTCATTACTATTTTCTTTGAGTTTCCTTGAGCGAAACTTTATAAAGCTTAATTTGACGGCTATAAATTGCTTCGGAAGTTTTGCGGTCTTAGCAAACAGAATATCTGTCAAAAGTTCCGTTTCTCGACGCCGGACACGTACAAGTTTTTTTTATTATTGAAATAAAAGACCTGTAATAAAAAGGATTTCTTATGATAGTGTTTTTTTATATATGCTAAGGATTTTCTACTATTATGGCTTTACCTTAAAATTGTTTTTTTGGATACTTTCTAAAAATGAATACTTGAATAAAACTGAGTACTTGAATAATAGTTATGAATACTTGAATAACTAAATTATTGAGTAAAAATTTTCTTGAATACTTCCTAAAATTTACCATTAAATAAGGCTTTATGTAAGAAATTATAGAAGAAAATAGACCTTACAAGAATTTTACAAGGCTATTTCAAGTAAAACTTGAATAACTACTTTATATTAGGCCTTTTCAAGTTGAACTGGAATAACTTTTAATGTTTAGGTGAAATAGCCCTTAGGCCCTTAAAAAAACTTACTAATCGGACTACAAATAACCGAGTTCTGAAAAAACCGATTCTGCTGTTGATTCTGCCATGGTCGCAAAAAAATTTTTTGCGCTACCAAAAATGTCTTAACATAACTGTTTAAATAAGGCGCTAACATTAAGAACTTTTTCGATACTGCTTGATGTATATCTGCACTAACTACAGCCCTTCTTTATGAAATATATGAACAGTTACATAAAGGAAATATATTAAATATATGAAACCGTGAAAAAACGGGTTTCTGCATATTTCCATAGTTCGGCAATAAAGAAAATTCCATATTCTTTTTTTACGATATCTTGAATTAAAATGCTATTTCTCAAATGCTTAAAGTCGTTAATGCTTGTGAGCACAGATAAATTGTTAGTACTAGTAGATTCTTGAATTAAAAATATTATTTGCAAAATTTTTTTAAGGAATATACTGACATAAATTCCTTGTATTTTTGCTCCAGAACCTGAAATCATACAGCCGGAATTTATGACTTTTGAAGAACTACGCTGTGTCAGTGCAGACAAATATTTTAAAATTGTAATAATGGATTTATGATGCTTTTAAAAAATAAACATACTCTTGTGTCAGCATTTTGAAAGTGTACGCATAAAAAATGTTTTAATTCAATTTATATGGGGAAGTATTTTTTGATATATTATGAAAAAATATTTACTTTTTTTATTTTTGTACATAAAAATTGGTATGAAAACTTAAAAAGTTCTTTGCTATTGTCACAATAATAAAACTTATATTTTTAATTTCCTATATACTGGATGTGTCCAAATTTTAAAAATTGAACAAAAAAGTTGATTTTCACAACTTTCTATTTACCTTCGGTACGAGATTTTTGCCTATGAGTTGTCCAGTGTGCGCCGTTTGTATGGCATGCAATAAAAACTACATTAACCTAGGATGACATTTTATTATTTTTTTCTAGGGTTACCCTCTAAAACTGAACTACTTAAGTCTAAAAATAACACTAAAGAAAACGAATATAAATACTTCTGCACATATTCTTGAATTTTAAACCACTTCAGGGATAAAAAATCATTCTGCTTTTGTTGTGCAACATATTGCTGTTCATCTTGTTTGTCTCAATTTGTTTCCATTATAATCCATTATGATTTTTTTTCAACGCTACAAACTGCAACAATTGTTGCCAACTTTGCTGTAAGAAATTCCTTGGTTTATTTTATTGTTTGTTTTTCTTATTCAATCTTGGCGTCTCTAGTGCAACAACTTGCTGCAATTGCGGCATGTCAGGTTAGTGAGTCATAAAAGTTTTATGTTATAAAAAGCAATTGCAAGGCGGTTACTGTATTATTTGTTGAATGTTGAAGGAGTGGGTCGATAAAATAGTGCGTTACACTCAACATTAACAAGAGAGAAGTGTAAAAGTTACTCAGCTCCGCAGAGATATCAAAGTTTAATTGATTGCATGTCAAACAAGTTCTGGGCACGAAGAATCTTTAAAACACATCAGACGGCAGACTTTTAAGCGTTGCTTTTTTGAACTTTATCGAGAATGCGGGAAGGTTTTTCTTTTGTGGCAAATTCATTATTAGTTGATATATCGGCGTAGCCATGATATTAGCTAAATGAAAAATGTTTTTTTTTATTTAGCAAGCATATAAATATACATGTTTCTACTTCACACAGGGGAGATCACCAGAAATTATTTTTGGGGGAAATTTTAAAATAGGTCAGACTTACATATAAACACGTTACTAAAGCGGGTATTTTGTACTGGTTGGTGAGTCCGATTTTTGCACTAATAGTTCCCAGTAAAAACCAGAGTCAGCAACATCTTACCATTTAACCCTCCGATGAGTGAGAAGGTCCCTAGGGACCTTTTTGCCTTTTCAAACTGAAATTACTCCTACATCGGCCACTACAACCCCCCCCAAAGTTACTCTGTATTCCAAGAGTATTTTGTTGCGCCGAAAAAATCAAGCCGATCGGATCATTACTTTAGGAGTTATTGAGGTTTTAGTGAGAATAGTACGCGGACATGTGAATAGGTCCGTATGGACCTTGTACTGAATTTCACTAATAAATGCATGTTTTTAGGCATCATTATAATTTTTTTATTGTTTCAACACATAATTTACTTGTTCTGAACACAAAGACCTAAACTCAAAGACATTAGGGATGATGGTAAAACAAAAAATTCTAAGAAAAATTCGAAGACATTTTTCAATATATTCGCACCCGCTTCACACAATATATTCCGTCAAAGCCAGCTAAGTATGGTTTGAAAGTATGGTGGTTATGCGACTCACAGAGTTATTATCCTGTGAAGGGAATGGTATATTCTGGAAAACTGCCAAACCAACAACGGGAGATAAACCAAGGGCAGAACGTAGTGCTGGATCTTGTGGAAAAATATTTAGATGCTGGCCGTACTATATACGCGGATAATTTCTTTACCACTCTTGACTTGGCGCGTATTTTGTTGAGGAGGAAGACCGCATATGTTGGTACAGTGCGCTACAACAAAACATTCATTCCACAGGAGTTCAATAAGAACCCGAAGCGCACGATCAATAGTACATTATTTGGGTTCAACGAAGGGGATATAGCGTTATGCTCATACGTGCCGAAAAAAATAAAGTGGTGAACGTGCTCTCCACAATTCACTACACCTGCCTCGTTGACGAGCAAACCGAGAAGCGGAAGCCCTATGCCATATTAGATTACAACGCCAACAAATGCGGCGTTGATACCATGGATCAAATGCTAGGCACTTACAGCTGCAAAAGAGCAACACATCGATGGCCGTTGGCCATGTTTTATAATATGCTGGACGTCGCTGCATTTGCTGCTTTTACGATTTACAACGAAATGAAGCCTATAAAAAGGAGTGACAGACGGCGGTCGTTCTTGTTACTGCTAACGAAACAATTGGCCACACCAAATATCGAAGAACGTGCCCTGAACAACCATATAACCTCATATCCAAGGATACGCAATGCGATGGAAGCATTCGATGTCAGGGTAAGAAAAACATCTTCAAATTCAAGAATAGAATATATATTTATTTGTTTTTTATTTTTCTTTTCATTTCAGGTATTACCAAGACTGATGGAAGGCAATGCACCGTCGTTTGCGGCTAGGTCAAGTAGACCGTCATGTCGCCTTTGCCGTTCTGAGTACGGGCGGCAGCGGAAAACGCGGGCACACTGATTCGGCTGTTTGCGGAGAACATAGCACACTTTTACATCGCTGCAACACTTGCGCACAGGGCGGGGGACAAGAAGTACACGCTCAACAACAATAATTTTTAAACTTTTTTATAATAGTCTTAAGAAAATTCAAGCAAAAAAAAAAAAAAAAAAAAAAAAAAAAATTAAAAAATTATTTTTGTATGTAGAATTTAGTTATAAACAATAAAAACAAAAAAAAATTAAAAAAAAAAAAAATTTTTATATGAAAAAAACAAGATTTACAAAAAAGGTCCGTAGGTACCTTTTCACACGGCCGTGAAGTTCAGAACTGTCACTCATCGGAGGGTTAACTTCTTCACTTCCAGTGGCGGACTGGCCATACTGGAGGATCTGGAGAATTAAAGAAAGGCCGGAGCAATTTGGGGCCAGTCGATGTATGAATGAAATGAAAATGAAAACAATTTTCCAAACAAACTTATAATATACCTTAATAAAAATTCAATAACATAGCATTTGCTAGTATTCTTGATAATTTTTTTGTGGAAGGGTGGACCATAGAGCTCTTGAAATAATGTAACAAAATTTTTTATAAAAATGTCTTCACAAAATAAAAAAAGAAGTGTGTGTCCGCCACGCACGGTAGCAATTAAAATTTTACCCAAAAATGGAAATTCTGGGAAGATTGCTAAATTATTTTTTTAGCATTCCCTCCTTCAGTGCAACCTAAAGGTTAACAAGCAGTCCGCCTTCATACCAGTATTAGTTCAAGAACTATCTTTTTTTCATAAAGCCAACTAGTACTTTCAACATGGCTATATAATGGGATATATCAATTTTCCCTCTTGTTTATTGAAAACTTCAATATTCTCGTACAGAAATCGATCGCAGTTGGTTGGCTATCAAGAGGATTTTTTATTTTAATTTGATGACTTTTATTTTAATTTGATGACCTAAGTCGGCTTGGGTAAAAAGAATTGTATGGGAATTATAAACTTATGCTTATTCACCCAAGCAATTTATTGATTAATACATTGCTTTAAATGCACATACTTCGATACCTTGCAAGAAACAATATTAGATTCACCTAAGCCCAAAATACAAAATTAAAAAACAACTAGCATGAATGGCTTAAGCCATTGAGCTATTGAATGACTTTTGAGCTATTTTCTGCAAAAAAAAAAACACAGCCGCGTCATTATACACACGAGAGAAGGATGGATTTGATAATTTAATGGTTTTTTTTTATGTAATAAAACCACTTTTAAATTCAAAACTAACATAAAGCAAATTTAAAAACACACGTTAATATACACACCAGTAAATTTTATTACATTTCGTCAACAAAAAGAAAAGAAAAAAAAAATGTCTTTGCCCGCCGTGCGGAATCGAACCTGGAACTTTTGGTGCCAGTCCATCGCTCTACCCAATAATCCAAGCAGCCTTGCTATTACATGCTGACATAACTGCAGCTATGTTAGCAGATGCTGTATTAACAGAAGCAGTGTGTCGTAATATTCTGTTGATAGCCATACAACAACAATCTTTTAATAGATTATTGTGTTATGCTGCAGCATAGCTTCAGTTGTAATTAATATTGAATAAATCACTCCGCGTAACGAAGGAGTTTGGCTCAATGCGTAGTGTAGTTACATCATACACAGTGGTATCGTTTGATGTGGGTTCGAATCTCAACAGCATGCGTAGGTAAAATTTTTGTATTTGATATTTATTTTAATTTAATGTTCTTGTTATAATATACGCCAAGCAGCAAGAAAAGCCAAGAAGTCATTAATTTCTAAGAAAAAACGGTTGTTGGTAAAAGAAAAATTTGTGTTGTTAGGCAGCAGCTTCAAAAAAATTAAAATAAAAAAACCGAAACCCGAAAAAAGTTATATATTTGAAATTCAATTTTTTTTTTTAAAGTAGTGTATAAAAAATTACCAAATACTTGGTTAATTTATCACCCAATAAAAATTGGCAAGTCAACATGTAAAACATAGGCATTTTGATAAAGTACTTGGGTGGCTGAAAACTGCCAAAGCCATCTTATAAATTATACTAGGGCTTTTTTCAATTTAACATAAGCTTTTTTCTCGGTGTTCGTAGAATGTACAAAGTGTACGAATTCAAAAATTTTTGTTTTTTTGAAAACACTACAAATGTTATTACTATGTACCAAGCATTTGTGCATTCTACAAAAAGTATACGTTTGTATTTCTACAAATATGTTATTCGTATATTTATCCTAATTTTTTTTTTTTGAGTGTAGTGTGCGATATATCTCGTATTTTAGTTATCTAAAATCATTAATGTCAGTATTCCCAATCGATGCACAAATCAATTATTCTGTAAATATTGAATAAATTTAATATTTTTTATAGAATTTTTTGTTGTATTTCTTTTGGAATGCTCTCTCTATCTCTCTCGCTCTCTCTTTCTCTCTCTCTCTCTCTCTTTCTCTCTTTCTCTCTCTTTCTCTCTCTCTCTCTCTCATTCTAGAAGAGAAAGAGTGTATACAGAGAAGAATTTTCACTTCTTTATTGTATACATGATATACTGTTTCTTTTTTTAAATTTTAATAAGTAATTCACTAAAAAACTCCTGAATGTCTTTATGAAAACCTTCAGTTTTGCATGTCCAGAAGAAGCCATGTTTCAATAGTTCAATAGGCACAGCTCATTAACATCTTCTGACCTGTTTCTCATCAACGCTGTTGTTGTTTTTATTTACGATGTGGGTTTATTATAAGAACTATGACAGTTAAAGGATTTTATAAAATATTGGGGCAGTTAAATTGTGTCAGTGAAGATTTTTATAATAAGATTTCATAAGCCATTTAAATGATTTTGTTAAAGGTTTTCATGGTTTAAAGATTTCATGGATTTCATGGAAAAACAATTTTAATGATTTTAAGAATTTAAGAAGTTCAAATAGAGAATTGTCCTGAACCCATATCGTACATACAATTTCAAAATTTCAACCTTAAATATTCATTAACTGCCATTTTTCGCAAAACCTCCGAGTGATTCAGTTGGCACCTTAAAATAGCTTTTTTACATTCATCGCTTCATAGAACATCATATTCGACTGATAAATACCTAGCACTGCCCTTTTTTCCAGCGCTATTCAGGCAATTTTAATTTATTGCTCATTTTTGCTGACGAAAATAAAATTCCCAGTTTGGCAAATAAAATATTTTAGTTTCATGCAACATGCACAGTTTTTCACACGTGTAGTAGATCTTAGCTAAGTTCGAATAAGTTAATGCTATGAAAATAACGGTATAACATACTAAAGCTTAAGGAAATGTTTGATTATTAATCAAGTGCGAATGTCAAAAAAACTACATAAAAAATATTTTATGGGAATTCGAGCAACACTGACAGAATATTAATGGTAATAAATTAAAAATTTTTAAGCTCAGCTATGTGTTTTGTGAAAGTTAAAAAGTTAGAAAGTTAAGCTAGATAAAAAACAAACCTAGCACATTTATAATTTTTAGAAGAAAATTAAGTGTATATAAATAGTAAGTCAAAATTCCAAAAGTGTCCAAAATGCTGTATAGAATATAATGCTTTTTTTTAAATATAAACTTAATTATTAAATTCTTTGATGCAGCTTAAAGATTGGTATACTTTTTTTCAGTATACAAAGTTAATCGTTTACCTTCAATTACTTAGACATGCGTTTCCTACTCCATTAAACCTACTTAGCTGTCATCATTATTTATTAACTGCTTTACAAATAATAAAACTAATATTAGCGTTCATCATAATAATGTTGAAACAATGTAGAAAATATCAACATTTCCAACTAACTGCTTACCTTGGCAATGCTCTGGGAATGCTTAATTTAAATAATAACTAATTTCTGCTATCATAACATTCTACGACATTACGAATAACACAACAACTAAAAACGAAGGATATGTATATCACACATGCAGAGACAAGCACTAATTTCAGGACAAACAAAAACAAACACACATGCAAATTTACCCACACGCAGTTTGTTAATACCACCACCTATTTTTCATTCGACTTGCACAGTTGGAGTCGTCTTTCGTCTGTTATTTAACAGATTTTCAACTTGCAGCATTTAGTAGCTTATTTTAAATGCGGTAGCACGGTAAACAATAAACTCGAGCTTAAAAAACTGTCTTTGTGAACAGTAGTAAAATTATGCAGTTGTTTATTTAATTGGGTGAACAATTATTAAAATGCTTAATAATTGAGTGCATATTAAGAAAACTTTATAGCCTGCCATTTGCATCAAGTTCAGACAACAACAACAAAAAATAAAAAATAAAAACGGAACTTAAACATAATGTTGCATACTTCACACTCAGGGCAAGGATTAAAAAGTTTTAATTATCAGCGCAATAAAAAAAAGGTCAAGCTCTCGAGGAAGCAGCAAATGGAGCAGGAATATCAACGTAGACAACAAGTGGAGGACAGTTATTTGAGTGACTTTCTGCAGTGTATCCTTAAGCCGTTAGATAGGTATTAGAAAATACTTTTGTGTATAACCATTTTGTGCGTTTATCAGCTGTTGTAAGGCTGTTGTGAAATATAAATAAACAAAAAAAAATATAAATTAATTAATTAAATTAATTAAATTGCATATTTGTTTATCACTATTCAGTGACCAAATACCATAACCATAAAATCAAAACCATAACCATAACCATAACCATAACCATAACCATAACCATAACCATAACCATAACCATAACCATAACCATAACCATAACCATAACCATAACCATAACCACAACCATAACCATAACCATAACCATAACCATAACCATAACCATAACCATAACCATATCCATAACCATAACCATAACCATAACCATAACCATAACCATAACCATAACCATAACCATAACCATAACCATAACCATAACCATAACCATAACCATAACCATAACCATAACCATAACCATAACCATAACCATAACCATAACCATAACCATAACCATAACCATAACCATAACCATAACCATAACCATAACCATAACCATAACCATAACCATAACCATAACCATAACCATAACCATAACCATAACCATAACCATAACCATAACCATAACCATAACCATAACCATAACCATAACCATAACCATAACCATAACCATAACCATAACCATAACCATAACCATAACCATAACCATAACCATAACCATAACCATAACCATAACCATAACCATAACCATAACCATAACCATAACCATAACCATAACCATAACCATAACCATAACCATAACCATAACCATAACCATAACCATAACCATAACCATAACCATAACCATAACCATAACCATAACCATAACCATAACCATAACCATAACCATAACCATAACCATAACCATAACCATAACCATAACCATAACCATAACCATAACCATAACCATAACCATAACCATAACCATAACCATAACCATAACCATAACCATAACCATAACCATAACCATAACCATAACCATAACCATAACCATAACCATAACCATAACCATAACCATAACCATAACCATAACCATAACCATAACCATAACCATAACCATAACCATAACCATAACCATAACCATAACCATAACCATAACCATAACCATAACCATAACCATAACCATAACCATAACCATAACCATAACCATAACCATAACCATAACCATAACCATAACCATAACCATAACCATAACCATAACCATAACCATAACCATAACCATAACCATAACCATAACCATAACCATAACCATAACCATAACCATAACCATAACCACAACCACAACCATAACCATAACCATAACCCTAACAACAGCCAGTGTATTCTGGTTCTGAATGTTTGTTTTGTTGTTTTTTTGTTTGTATGTCCTTAAAGTAGGGAATGAAACGCACGCGAGCTCGAGCTAATATGCGAATTTTTGTAGCTCTCACTCGCGAGCCCAATCCACTTTTTAATTATCCACTTAATGTCGAGCCGAAGCCAAACATTTTTTCTTTAAAGCGCTCTTATCCGCGAGCCCAAGCCACTCGCGAGTAGCTCCTTACATAGCTAGTGGCTCTTGGTTCGTATGTGCTTTGCCGCTTGTGCTCAGGAACGGACCTACATTAACTAAAATATGCTTGAACTTGCAAGCGGGAGATCCAAATATTAAAAATTAAGCTCGTACTCGCTAGCTAAATAGTTCGTGGGCACGAGCAATAGAAAGTTTAAAAACTGCTCGGGCTGCACAAAATAAAAACACGACTCGTACTCTCGAGCGAGAATTAAAGAAATAAAAAAAAAAATAAATCCAGCTCGCAAGCCAAGAGTCAGGATGAAAGGAGCCGCGAGCGAGCATTTCCGTTCCCTGCCTTAAAATGTTAAATTCTTGCAAAAGTCCTGCAAAATTGTCAAAACGGGTGAAAGCTTTGTGAACTTTAATCGTATAAATATGCAATTAAACCTTATAATTAAGTGACTTCAAAGTGTTTTCTGGTAAAATAGCCCAAAGTAATTGGCAACATTTTGGTACCATTGATGTTATCGGCTAAAAGCTTTAAGACAGCAAACGATATGAACTGAATTAAGCTAAATGATTTAAAACACATTTGTTTGTTTTGCCAAAATCTTAGAAGCAAAAGTTTTAAAAACTGTATAGAGGGAAAGCAGAATTGTGTGCTAATAATTGCAACAGTTCAAGCTACAAAGCACAGTTCACTGAACGTCTGTCTTAAAAACACAACTTAATAACTTCCGATGCCGCTTTAACAAGGAGAATCAGCAGGCAATAAAATAATAAGCGCAACATTAGTCATAATCGAAGTCAAAGACTTTCAGCAATTGAAAAGTTTTCCGCCAGATTCGTCAATAGATATTTAATCCAAAAATCGAATGCCTTGACACAAAAGAGAAACAAACTTATAAATAACTTTATTAACGCTTAAATGACTAGAAATAAGATTTGCATACATAATAGATTTAAGATTTTTGTGTTAGCTTTTTATAATTCTTGAAATTTTAAATTCACCCTCTTTAAAGGGCGAACTACTCTAGCTTACAATTCTCAATAAACTTTAAGAACAAATTGAGAATTCCGCTTACATGGTACTAGGTCTGCCTTAGGCTTGGCTCTGTCGCAAGTTAATTGAACAACTTTTTTAAGTGATCATTTTTTTTTATAACTTGTCAAGCGTGCTGAATGCTAATGCGTCATATTTCTGTGTATGCAACATAAACTTAATTAATGCATTTTATGGCGCTTTACGTTGGCGCTCTAATAAAAACGCACACTAACACTGACACATTGTTTTCTTGTATTAGTTTCACGCACTTTTTTATAGTTGCTTATAGGCTTTATAGAAATGAACATTTTATGTTCTGTTACTTTATACAGACATTTATTTATTTAATGGGCTGCTGAAAGGGAATTATTTCGATGGTAGTTAATTGGTAAGAATAACGTTTAAACAAATACGAGTAGTAATGAAAAATTTAAGTTACATGTTATGGGCTAATGTGGCAAAAAATTTGGAATGTACCCAATTCATATTTTCCAAACATGCTTTGAAATCGCTTGTCTACATAATAAATTTACAAGTTGTGTTGGTAAAAGGTTTCGAAAAAGCTAATTAGTAAGTTTTTCATAATACTTTTTGGAGTAAGCTTACTTTTAGTTTAAATAATAAGCATTTTAAAAGCATTATTGGGAAATGCTTTCAGAGTTAGTAATTTGACACAATTGCGTCGTCAGCCATTCCTGGAGAATAGGAAAAGTATAAATTGTAGGTGCAGTCAAAATCCAGTTTTACTACTCTAGACTTGTTTGCGAGTCTTACTACGTCTACCTACCTAATCACCAAAATTGGTTTAAAGCTTAAACTCAGTTTAACTAGATATTGTATTGGAGTTTTAAGTCTTCAAACCCCCCTCGCCACTTAGGGTCCAGGAAGTATAAAGAAATAACACAAATTAGACTATTAAGTTCAAAATGCTTTTTTTTTTAGATAAACTGCGATAATGATGTTAATTTTCTTGAAAACTTCACCTAATTCTTTAAAATTTTTTTTTTTTTTGCCAGGTGAAAGATTAACTTTGCTATAAAAGTCAATATCATTATATTAGAATTCCAAGGAATTTATATATAAAAAAATTAGTTTCAATGCTCAAAAAGTCCCTGATATCCGTTAAAATATATATATGAAATTATGCCTAGAACGAATATAATTTTGTAAATTGAAGAAAATTAGCTTGACATTTTTTATGCCATATCTACCCAGTAAACCATAGTTGACGACTATGTCGAAATTCCGACTAAATCGTAACGAGTTCGAGCTTTCTTAAAGAAATCGTTACAATATCGTTACGCAAATATCGGAATATTCTTAACGAAATCGTAACAAACATTTCGCAATCTTTCCGATTTCGTTACGAAATCGTTAAGAACATCGCATGAAACGGTTGACACGACTTCGTAACAAAATGTCGTAACGATTTCGTAACGAGTCTTAACGAAAATGTTACGAAAAAGTTACGATTTCGTTCAGGCAGTTCGATAGCAAGGAAATTTTAATATGTTTGCATTTCAATATGTTTAACAAACAGTCGCATAATGAAATTCTATATTAATTCGTATAAAAAGTGAAACTGTTGCGATATTTGCGTTAAGAAATTGTAACGATTTCCTTAAGACTTCTTACTTATGAATTAGTCGGAATTTCGACAAAGTCGTCAACTATGGTTTGCTGGGTAAGCTTATAGGACCCAAATCTTTTGAAAAAGCATTTATTTGAATGGGTTTTTTTTTCATTTTTAAAAGTGTAACAAATACATGAACCACGAAATTTAACACATTATATGGGGTATTCCAAGTAAAGCGAATGACTAAAAAGTTTGACTATTTTATTTTCTTGTTTTCTTGGTATATAAGACACCTAAAATTTCCAACTTGGCACAAAAATTTAGCCCTGTACAAAGTCTTTTCCAAATGACCGGTTTTGGAAAATCACCTTAAATCGAAATATGCCTTTTTCGAAAAAAAAATTCACAATAGAAAAAATGTTTGCAAAACATTTTATACAGTCCAATTCTATAGTAATTTAATGATTTTTTAATTATGTTACCAAATTTTCAAAAAAAAAAATTAACAATTACAGTTTTTAAAGCTTCAGCGTCTTTAAAATTATTTTTATTATATTAAAAAATTGTAAACAATTTGGAAGTTCAAAAAATTTTGTTTTCAGTTTTTTTTTTAATTTGCAAATAATTTAAATATAAGTCCACGACCCATTAAATACTTAAATATCAAAAAGTTACTGTTTCATTCTTTTTATAAAAATTTATCTAGCTGAGTAATTATTTTAATATTAACATGAACTTATTTTCATGTAATATCTTATATAAAAAATTGGGTATAAGATGCTGGTGCTGTGCAAAAACCAGTTTTCGAATTACGGTTTTTGAAAAATAGTCTGAAATTTAAATATGACTTATCGGAGTCGATTCCTGTGCTCAAAAAATTTTATTAAAAAAAAATATATTTATAGTAATTTTTATTGGAATTGAATCATTACAAAATGAGACTGTTAAATTTTTAAAGATCTTAAAATATTTGGAATATTATTTAAATTGACGAAATTGTTTTCCAGAACAGTAATATTTTAGCCTTTAACGATAACTCGTACTAGGGTTCACACAGTTCTAAATACTTGTACACAAGATGGGGAACTTAATAAAAGAAGTTGCAATTTTTCATAGCTAATTTTAATTTTGACTTTAAGAAACTTCAAGAAATCTTACCTATTTTTGCCTTTCAACTTATATTATGGTTATTTATTTTTCCATATTCTTGCTTATAGTTTTTTACTGGTATCTATTTATAGATTTTTTTTATCAAAACCCCCCTCTCCCCTCCCCTTCCCCCTAAGATAAATCCTGGCTACGGGCCTGACATAAGTTATCATATGATATGTTTCTGTTTTGCCTAAACCGAATTTAAACGTTTAATTTTGGTGAGTTAAGCTCGGTTCAATTTGACTAGACTTTAAACTCGTACTCAAAAATTGGCCTCCAGAAATTTCTTAATCTATGAAAGAATGAATTTACCGCACTTGATGTATCTGATTGGAGAAGGCGCGCGCAAAGCAGAGGCGCCTGGCGAGAGCTGACGAGGTCGGCCGAAACCCGAACACGGATTGTTATGGCCACTTAAGTAAGTAAGTGATTAATTCAATATTTCAATGAGTCTATTTATTATATTTATGCACCTCCAGCTTACCATAGCAACATTATGAGTGTTTATAAAATTTCTTTGACTTTTTCCAAAACTCATAGCAACTCTAAGTACTTTGGCTTGGTACACACTAGGCACACGTTTTTTTTTCTATTCTTTTTTATCAACAACTTTTCCAATGTCAATGTTAATATTACAATAGAAAGTAGTGAGAGAAACAAGAAGTAAAATAAGTGTAATTGTCTTCCTTCAACTGTTTAGAATATGTAAACTCCCTATAGGAACAAACTAACTTGTTTTTAAAAACAACTCACTAAAAAACTAGTTTAAAATAAACCAGTATATGAACTACTTTGAATTATATTAAGGCGGCATCCACTTCAATTCTAAATAGTTTTATTTGCATTTTATATGAAATAATTGAAATACTACTTAAAAGCATGTGATTGATAAACTACTTTGAATTATATTAAGGCGGCAACTACTCTGATTTTGACATGCTTTAATTGCAAATTTTTATTATATTACAAGTTTATATATATTTAACCATGGTATTTCATTAAATGTTATTAACTTTAGGCCATCAGTAATAGTTTTCTATTGGTTATTTTAAAGTAGTTACAAACTAATTTAAATTTAACTAATTTAACAAGTAGTTGAAAATATATGCATACGAAAGTCAATTGACTTATTTAGCGGACATCACCATACAAAATATGTTAGTTCGTTCTATGGAAAAAAGTCAGAATTTTAACTAGTTGTGGTTGACAAAAAAGTACTTTATCAACTACTTTTAAATTAGTTTATTTTCCTACAGGGCTATTTGTATTTAATTTTACATGTGTTCGTGTTGTTCTATATACTTGATTGTTACACCAAATTTTCTGCCACTCTAACAATTTATATATTTGCATATTTTTTTTTTCTGTTTCCTTCTAAGAACTGCCGTAAGAAAATGTATGCATATTTTATAGGTTATTAATAACATCATGTTTTAAGGTATATTTAATAGAGTCTTCTGACACGTAAGACCATTTATTAGAAAAAAATAAATCAAACCTTTGTGCTCAGTTTTAAGAAAACTCTTTACAAATACTGAGAGCTCAGAATAATGTCCTTAACTCTTTCAAGTGCAAAATTTTGGTAGGGGGACAGATTTTTTTAAGTGCTCGTTTTAGGCCAACTTGGAATCAGGAACTCGAAAAATTGGTGCATGAAGTACACAAAAAACGAAATTGTTTTTCAAATTTCAAATGCGAATGAAAAACTACAAAAAATGTATTTCAAATGTATTAATTTCTAATATGTTGAAAAATTATTATTCAGACGTTATTTAGATTCATATCAGAAAAAAAATCACTGACAAAAGTTCGAATGCAAAATTACCGCCTCATTTTGTATATCGAAAACGCAAACAAACGACAAACAAAACACGAGAAGCAATAGAAGTTTATATACAGGGTGTCCCGCAATTGAGTGCAACTATTTACGGAGCTGAAAGGTTATGTCGAGCTGAGCAAAAAATCGTGTTGGAGGGGGGGGGTCTATTTTCACACTCTTAGGAGCTACGGGGTTAATTTTTATTTCACAACTTTGGCTTACGTTATTGTTTCTAGCATAAAAACTAACTTGCATGAAACTTATCTTGATAGCTCATTATAAAGGCAATAAAAACACCTTTCTAACGGCATACCAACAAATCCCATCAACTTAACCGTTACCGAGTTGTGCTCAGCTCGTGTGTAAATTTTGAGTACAAATTTCTCAGAATTTCGCGTAATAAATTAATTTTTTTTTTTTTTTTTATCAATTTTATAATTTATTCAATTTTCTTTTCAATGACACCAAAGACATAAGCATATTTTAAAAAATAAAAAAGTTGGCTGTACTCAAAAAATTATACTTATTAGAAAACAATGATATTATTTACTGCATAACTAATTGAAATGTCATCATTTATCATTATTTTCTAATAAGTCAAATTTTTTTAGTACAGCCAACTTTTTTATTTTTAAAGATATGTTTATGTTTTTGATGTCATTGAAAAGAAAAGTGAATAAATTACAAAACTGATCTAAAAAAAATTTCATTTATTACGTACAATTATGAGAAATTTGCACTCACAGTTGAAATTTGGTTCACACTATCACAGCTAGGTAACGGTTAAATTGGTGGGGTTTGTTGATATACCGTTGGGAAGGTGATTTCATTGCCTTTAAAATGAGCTATCCAAATAAGTTTTATGTAAGTTAGTTTTTCTGCTAGAAGCAATAACGAGAATCAAATTCGTGATATATTAATTAACCCTGTAGCTTCTAACAATGTGAAAATAGACCTCCCCTCCCATACGATTTTTTGCTCAGCTCGACATAACCTCTCAGCTCCATAAATAGTTGCACTCAATTGCGGGACACCCTGTATAAAAAAGTATTGCTTCTCGTGTCTTACTTATCGTTGGTTTGCGTTTTCGATATACAAAATAAAGCAATTAATCTTTCCTCAAGCAACGTCAACAATAAAATTAAAGAGAAAAACTCTTTTAATTTCCCCGAAAATTATTTCACACGAATCTTAACAAGTGTGACTTTATAAGCTGATACTCGCTAAAACAAAAAAGTAACGTTACGAATCATAAACAAACGTCTGAAAAAGTTGTTGTACACTTACAACAGATGCATGAGAGGGTTAAAATTTAGCAAATTTAAATTTTTTACAACACACTGTGTTAGTCGGAAAGAGGAGTTAATCTGAAAAATGTTGATTCCTTGGGTATAGGCAATGAAAAAAATTTATGAAAAAGGGGGTTTCTCACCCTACGCCTTGGTAAAACAAAAGTATGTGAAAAAGTTGAATTTTAATCCTTAATAGTGCTATAACTTATTTTTCGGCAACCATTATTCAAATGAATAACGATTAAGATTTTTATGGGAAAAAGCAAGTTCTAAACTACTTTGTCTTTTGTTTACTCGGGTTTTATTTGAAAAAAAACGAGTGACTTAACAAAATTTCTGAATTCGCTTTAAACTAAAAAAGAGTTTGTTTTCATAAAATGAAAACATTTCAGCTACTTTAATCACTTTCCCTTTTTTGAAATATATAACTTTTATATTTATATTTTATATTAAAATATTTTTTATTTTTATATCTTAATTTTTGCTTTTTTGTACTTTATATCATAAATCTAACTTTATATACGTATCATATATCGTAATGATATTTGTATTATATATTTATATCATAACTAAAAATCTACTGCTATTGTTTTCTTTCTAACTTTGAAACATATTCTTCATATGTTATCGAAATTTTTTTTATTTTTGTATTCGTATTTTTGTATTTTTGTATTTTTTTATTCGGCTAATTGCAGATCTGCAACACGGAGCTATAAAGGGTTAAAATAATATCACTTGTCACAAAATGACTTGGAAAGCACGAAACACTGCCGTCATAAGGGAAACTCCGGCATCAAGCATGAAAACCAGAATTGATTTTATTGTATTTTCTTGATAGTATTTTATCCTCGTCTTAATCCTTATATTATTTTGTCTTCAGTGGCGGCCGTGGCGCTATGGGTAAAGTGCGTGGCCCATACGCCAGAGAACCATGGCTCAATTCCCACCTGACAATTGAAAGTTTTTTCAATTGAATTCATTTTTCTATTCGCCGCCACCTCTCTGCAGACAATGGCAAACCTCAGAGAGTAAAAAACTGCTATGAAAAGCATCTTGAGGACATAAGCCGTTCGGAATCGACATAAAGCTGGTAGGTTCAGTTCTCGATCATTTGTGTTCAAACATTTCACAACACACACAACACAATTGATCATAAGAAGCTCGGCCAAAGTCCTTTCAAGGGCTGAAATGGCCATTTCGTTTTTTTTATTATTTAGTCTTCACCCTCTTTAAGATTATATAACAAAAGTAGCGGATTTTAAGCCTCATCTCCAAATAATTTAACCTAATATTTTCAAATATTTTCCATATCTACACAAAGCTTAGGTATCATTCCATTATAAAACGCAGTATCTACATAAGGTCGATTTAATGAAGTTTTTTTTATTAGAGGACGAAAAAGAATTCTGAGGACACGTTTCTTCTCTGTGAAATAACGAACTGGCCCCCTCCTCTCCCTCTTCTCAACACAATTTTGACTTTTTTATTATTTTCCAAAATTTTTATCGTTCGGTTTTTTGAAAAGTTGATACCAAATATGAATTGCTCGGTTAAAAAAACGTTATCATAAAATCTTATAATAAAGAACTGGTTTTATATTCAAATGCACTCAGACGCTTGAGTGTCATTTATTAAAGGAAATTTTATAAAATTATACTCATACATCATGGTGCAATTTCATTTACTATCAAATTTCTTAAACGAAATTTTGCTAAGGTATAATATACGAGTAACAACTAAAAAAACGCACCTTTTTTCAAAAATTTTTTTTAGATGCAAGGAGTTTTTATTTTTTCAAATTTATACAGCTTATTGTACACAAAAAGTACTTTATAATAAAATAATTTTCAGACTTTTATATAGAGGGCGCTGAAAACGACATTAAAAAAAAAGACATTCAAAACGGTTCGATGGATATCGCCTTTCCCATGTATCTGGAACAAAATTTAATTTTAAAGAACAGACTACTAATTTGGCATTTCCCTTACCCACGACCCCCGGAGGGTTTTTTAAAATTATGGCGAAAGTTAAAGTAAAAAAGCGCGCTTTTTTGTCTATAAAACAAAACAAAAAATCTTAGGTATTTGAATTTAGAAGAGATGCTTAAAGGACAAAATCACAAACAAAACACAAAAAGATTCATTAAAATTGAACCGGCCAGATTTCGAGTTATCTATCGAACTGTTTTAAAAAAACTGGTTTCGAGGAAATTGTGCTTAAAGCTTCTGTTTTTCGAAATTTTGCCTATATTTTTAAACTTACCGGTTCTGCAATCTGCAATGCCAGATATCATTTTAAAAACTTATATGTATATTCTACAAACTATGAAAAACATATTAAGCAAACAAAAAAAATTTTTTTTTGGAAAAATTTACATGTTAAAATAAATTCCTCGTACACCACACAGTATAACGAGTGTGGCCAAAAATAGCTTACGAAAAAAAAGTCATAAATTTATATTTATAAATAGCAGAATCATAGCTTGGAGGATTAAAATTCTGAATGTAAAAGTTTTTTCCGACTATTTTAAAGTGATAAAAATTTTTTACACTTTGACATTGCATATTTTTTAATAAGGCGTATAAAATAAGGCGTATTTTAGTATAAAAATATGCAAGAAATTAACTTGTGTATATCTTATATATTTTAGAAAAAAATATTTAAAATTAACCATAGAAAATTGTGAGTAACTAAGAACAACCCTTAGAAATCTGAAAAAACGAAATTTTGAGATAGAATTACAAAAAAAAGTATTTTTGTTTTTTTAAAATTTGCCTAATATCAACACTTCCTCAACACGTTCCCAAAATTTGGTTTGCCGAGACTCAATAATAACGACTTAACGCCCACTTTTCTGGAGCATGTTTTGGCGAACATGATCAATTTTGTATGAAAAAATAAAAAAAATTTTTGCAGACTTTAAAACCAAAAGAAATTATATATTTTAATAAAACTTTCAAATTTAGTTATGAATTAAAACGTAATTACACTTTTTTTCGTTTTTCCCTCCTACCACCCTAAGGGGGCATTTGCGACTATCCCCACCCATACAAGGTTTTCTTGTTTCAGCACAAGAAATCGCCACCCGCTTTATTGTCCTCTAAGTGTAAAATATATACTGCCAAATGAGAGATAAATAGAGGAAACCAATAATATAATTCTCCCACATATAGAACTTTTTAGTGATGTAAGCCCATTCATTAATTAATTTTTATTATGTTTATTTATGCATTAAAATTTTATTTTTATTTTTATTTGAATTTGTAAATAAATTGTATTTAGTAGGTATGCGTTTAATAAATATTGTAAAATTAATTTGTTAAAACAGCCTTTTCGCTTAAAAAGGTCTAAATTCTAAATCTAAAATACAAAGAAAGACTTCAACATCATTCAAAAAAGAAACTACGTGTACCAAATTTTATTAATCTAGGATAGTTTTTTGGGTAACTATACAAGATTACCGATTTCGGTTATATGGAAGTTGGGCGTGATAGTCGACCGATTTGGTTCATTTTTACACAATCTATTTATAGCTACAAAAGAACTATGTGTAACAAATTTTAATCTGGCATAATTTTTTTGGGTAAATATACCATATTACCGATTTCAGTTACATGGGAGTTAGGCGTGTTAGTCAGCCGATTTGTTTAATTTTCAATTTAACTTTTTGTAGTTATAAAAGAACTGTGTGTACCAAATTTTATTGATCTAGGATAATTTTTTGGGGAACTGTTCCAAATTACCGATTTCGGTTATATGGGAGTTGAGCGTGCCATTCATTAAATATTAAAGAAATTTTGTGATAATATTCCTTTATCGTAAAATTCATTCTTACAAAATTTCATGATTTTAGGACAACTCCTTCTATTTTTGGCCACTCGCTATATGGGCTCGTTACACCACGGTGGTGCCATCTCACCGCTGGATAGGTACAGCAAATTATACTTGCCGTACCCATATGCTTTCAAAGAGTTTTTTCTTAGGATTTTATGTAGAATACAAATACATATCAATGATTCCAGGACGAAAAAAAATTAATCCACCCTACTTTCATTCATTTCCATACCTTCATAGCAGACAAAAAATTGATTCATTTGACTTGAAAAAGTACCTACTCATAACTCAGATAAAATCTCCTTACGTAATATTTTCTTCATTCAGCTATTCGCTTGGCCTTCTAATTCTTGTCAACTCAAATCAACTAACGCCTTGCATTGGCATTGAATTTGAATTATGACGACCATCATTGGGCGGCTGATTTTATTGTCAATGTCTCACTGAAAAAGCAATAAACACGCTATATATTCATATACACGCAGCGTCATATATTTTCAAGCACATCCGTTTTCGTTTGCACTTTAAATGTCAACATCCGCAAAAAACAAAAACATTTGTTTGATTTAATGTCTGATGCAAGGACTCTTCTGTAAGCATTATTGCCAACACCCACACTCACATAGAGCTGCTTATCCGTTGAGCAAAGGCAGCAACAATTAAACAAAGTCATTATTTAAACGACGCTCATACATACACACACACTTACACACACACATATTATATTTTGATTCCCTACCAAAGAAAGATTAAGAAAACTCTTTGAATGTATGTAAGGAAAAAGTTTTACTGAAGTTTAATAAGACAAACTAAGACTTAACTTAGACTAAGTGCTATCGTGTGTAACTTTCATCCCACAGGATTCTGATTCCAATTTTAATAGAATTTGAAAAATAAAAACTTATTTTTTCAATAGATTATAGCAAACCTTAGGCTGGAAAAGACTTTCTGTGTGAAGCAAGAAAATCTTAAGGTCAGTAGAGCAAATTTGTATAGACACAAAATCAAAGAAATGTACGCTAGTAAAGAAGACGAACGTAGAATGCAAATTTTACAACTACTACTTATTGATCCTTAAATAACACATCCCGCCTGAGTTACCTTAAATGACACACTCGTGTAAATTCAAATCGTGTGAAGCTTTCTTATGATATATCAAGTGTTGCTGTTAGCATTTATAGATTTGCTGGAATATGGGGACCCTTACAGGATTAAATATAAAGACTAAAAAAACCAAAAATTGTTCTTTTGAAAATGCACTTAACACAAGAAACTTTACAATAACTTCGTTGTGTACAACTTCGTTGGACACACGAGAGAAGCGAAGCTTTTTCGCAGTTACATAGATTTGATAGCTTAATAACTTTTTCTTTTTAATAAATTAACTTTTAAATTCAAAAATTTAAAATAACATAAAATAAATTACATATATACAGAAAACATATTTACTGCTTATTTTTTTATTGTTGAATGTCAAATTTCCACGCCAATTACATATACGAGCATACAATGCCAGCGACTCTCCATTTTAACTCTCCACACATGGTTGTGAACTTGACTGCACTGACTCATGCATGCGTTTGCTAGCATAGAGTATAAATTATTATCTAGAGATTGCATCAACTCTGCTAAGTCTCTGGCATGTGTTAACAGAGATTAACAGAGTTTTTTCAGAGAGTATATATATAACAGAGAATTTATTTCGCTCTGAAGTTTAACATCACTCCAAATGTAGCAAGGAAATGAAGACTTTGCAGTTTTGTTTTCGAAACTAAATGTGCGCAGAAGCAATCTGCGCAGAACAATGTGCGCAGATGCGCTGCCGATATTTGTGCAGGCGCCGCGATGATTGTTCTTTTGGCTTTTTATATTGAAATTTCTTCCTGCACAATGTTTACGTTTTGGGCTAGACACTTGCTGCTTGAATGAATTTATTTCAATATGCCAACATTTATGCTAGTTCTCGGTATTTGTATATTTAAAAATATAAAATGATTTTTTCAATATTTCAATAATTTTTTCAATATTTCTACAATGAGTATATGAATAGTTTTTACGTCAAATAGAAAATTTTTCATTTATCCAATTTATGTTATTTTCAAATAAATTGGATAAATGAATTTTTCCATTTTTAGCTGCTTTTGCTTGCATAGATTTATTTCAATTTCCCTATTAGATATTTGCAAGTTTAAAAGGTTTTCAATCAACTTGCATGTATTGAATTGAGAAGTTGAAGTATAAAAATATGAAATGTTTTGAATTATCTGAATTTGATCGAATTTATTGTATTGAAAATAATAACATTTTGGAAGAAATAACATTTTTATGCCTGGCTTCCTTGTTGCATGCATTTATTTCAATATGCCAATTAGATATTTGACAAGATTCAGGTATTTCTATGTAAATTCATTTTTTTGAGTTCAAATAATTTCTTTATTTTCAATAAATTGGAATAAACAGAATAACTTATAGCAGCGAATTTTTACATCAAAAGAAAAATAATGCGTTGCAGCTGGCCCGCTTCGAACCCGGGCATTTTGATTGCAAGGCGAACACGTTAACCAGTCGACCACAACTTAACTTAATAAATCTTTTCTTAATTACGAATTAAATGATAGAAAATGCAATCACTTACTGTACTTACTGTACTTACTGAACTGCAATCATTTAAATAAATGTAAAGTTTAACTCAATAGGGCTCCCGACTACTTTAAAAAATCCAAAAGGACGAAATTCCTACTTTACCGCAATGTTATTTTCATTAAACACAAATGAAATCGAAAATGCAATATATACTAACAGCCAAGCGAAAATAGGATAGACAGACATACATAGAGACAGGCATACACACATACAAGCAGACAGACATTCACGCATTCATACTGAGAGATATTCGGACAGAAATAACAGCGCCGGTAAAAAAGGAATTTTGCAAAAAATATGTTTCAAAAGGTTGATTACGAACCGTTCTTGAGGTGATTGACTTGAGGATATATTGTGCCATAAAAAAACTGTTAAGCTAAACATATTTTTTGCAAAATTCCTTTTTTACCGGCGCTGTTATTTCTGTCCGAATATCTCTCAGTATGAATGCGTGAATGTCTGTCTGCTTGTATGTGTGTATGCCTGTCTCTATGTATGTCTGTCTATCCTATTTTCGCTTGGCTGTTAGTATATATTGCATTTTCGATTTCATTTGTGTTCAATGAAAATAACATTGCGGTAAAGTAGGAATTTCGTCATTGGTTTTTTTTCTTCATGTTTTTAAGTAAAATAACTCTGTTGACACATGCCAGAGATTCAGCAGAGTTGATGTAATCTCTAGATAATAATTTACACTCTATGCTAACAGCACCACAAAAGCATTCACAATACAAACAAACCTATGCTGGAGACATCTTGTGGCAAATAAAAGCAAATTTTTGAAAGTTGTAGCATAGCAAATACACAATCCTCTATCTATTGATAGATGGTGACGATCTACTGCAGCATAGCTTCTGTTATAATTAGGATTGAATTAACAACTTTTTCTAACAAGTCTATGTGGCCTAGTAGATAGTGCATTCGGCTCTCATGCACGTGGATGTGGGTTCTCGATCCCCACGGGCAGGGCAACAAATATTTTTAGTATTAAAAGTATTAATAAGTAGTAACGTATTAAATTTTCTTGTTGTAATAAGCACTAGCAACAAAGAAATCATCAAATTTCCAAGAAAAAAATCTGTCGAAAATTTTTCAGAGTTCACTCCAAGAAAATCACAGAACGAGGAGTAAAAAGCTTCGCTTCAAAAATAAATATTTGAATTTTGCCACTAAAATAGTTGGTATATTTTAAAGAAAAAAATTAAGAAAATATTTTGTTTTTTTTCACCAAGCTAGCTCATAGTTTAGAGAAATGTGCAATATATTTTTCGGTTTCGAATAAGAACTCTAGAGCATATAGAAATAATATGCCAGTTCGCACTAGTGCGTCATTTAAAGATTAAAGGGGCATTCTAGTGACAAAATTTTCAGAACATTTTTTTTGTTTTTTGTTTTAATTTATTGGGAAATCTTTAGAATCTTTAGAAACATGTTTCTAATATTTTTAGTGTGATATTTGAATTTAATATAAAATGAGGCAGTACAGAGCACAATAATAACTTGTAACAAGATTTTCTCAAATATAGCCTACGTTTTTTGAGCTCGATTGCTCTGATTTTTGGATATGTTATTGTACACATTTATGAGTCATTTAACATGTTTAACTTTAACTATACGTATTTATTGCAGAACATAAAGGTTTTATTGATCAAAATTATTGTTTTACATTTATTTTTTTTCTTAAATTTGGGGTTTTTTTTAATTTATACACAAACTAATTTTTATGTATGTTCTTTCAATTGTGATTTCTCAGTTTATGTTGAATAAAATTTAATGATATTTTTATAGTAGGACTAAAAATAACACAAAAAAATTTTCATAAAATTTTTAAAAACTTATATATCGGCATTTCCGTGGTGGCGCACGTGGCGATCGAACGACTTAAATGAGTGAAAAAAGAATGGAAAATTTAATTTACAAGTTCCTTATTTTGATTTTCCAATAGCTTACTAAGCAAACTATACAAGGTGTAAAACCTAAGAGTTGTCAAAAGTTCGGATCTTAGATAGAATCCACCAAAAATGATACGTTACGTGACAAAAAATAGAAGTGGTTTTTGACTTGGCTCACAAAATTAGTAAAATTCTGTAAATTGTCAAGAGTTTTTGTATTAAACTTTTTTTACAAGGATTTGAATTAGTATAAGTTTCTTTTCAAAGTAATTTAATTTAAAAACCTTTTCTCGTTTTTTTTTTTTTTGGCTAAGTATGAAACGTTACGTGACATGGCGTTGTAATTCATTTGAGTAATTAAGTAATTAGGTGATTAAGTAATTAAGTAATTATGTGATTTAGTTATTAAAAACAAATTTAGTATATGCTGCCTCTCCTTGCCTCAACCATTTTTTCATTATTTTTAGCTAATGCCTTCTATTTTTACTAAAACAAAAATGCTTACGAAATATTTACAAAACATTTACTAAAAAAAAAATTACATTTGTGAAACAGTGCAGACGATTTGATCATCATGGTAAATGAATTTATATTTAAATTGCCTAAATCAATAAAATAAAAATGTTTCCCTAAGATAATATCATTAAATATGAAACGTTTTTTGTCGTATAAGACTTTAATTTTGAAATTTACTTCGTATGGTTATTGCCGGCAACTGTACTAAAATGGGCGTGATCAGACTTTAGATACGCCCACTTTTTCAGAAATATTAAATTGACTGCTGGGCCGATTGACCTGAAATTTTTGCCGTAGATTTTATTCGAGTGCGGTATAGTTTAGAAAAAAATTGCCACACCCATTTTTATAGCCCACAAATCAATAAAATGCCACAACCCATTCCACCGCCCACAAATCAATCAAAATTTTATGTGTCAGACGGTTTAGGTCGTATCGATGTAAGGCCGATGTAAGCAAAAAACTTGCCAACCGTATTCAAATTTAAATATTTTAAACATCGTTAAGGGAGTATTCCTGGTTGGCAAAAATTTTTGAGCGATTTTTTTTTTTGCATTATTTTATAGCTTGGATATTTGAAAACATTGCCCTAAAAGGGTCTTTTGAAATTCGAAATACTTTGGGAGATATGGCCTTTTTTGCCCAGCATTGTTTTCACCAAAATGCGATTTGCTTAATTTGGCTACTTTTTGAATGCAACGGTTTGAAGCAACCACCGAATTTCGTTCAACGCATTCTTTAGTAGGTCATAACTTGTTTGTATACGCATTTTAAAAATGAATGTATACATATTTTAGAGCTTAGGTATTCGAATTTGGCAGCGTTTAGTTCACTTTGAATTGAGTTATAAGCCGGACGCACGCGCGCTTACAAAAGAACAGTTTTGATAAAAATGTTTGTTTGTGCTAAAGACAATGGATAGAAAAAGTAATAGAAATAAAAATAAAAGAAACACTGGTAGCAATCGAAAAACTCGTCCCTTGAAATGCCAGTTTCGTGGTAACCAACACGAAAGAGATGAGGACACGCACTATTGAGATTGCCAATTATATTGCAACTGTCATAATTAACGAAGGTTTTTTGCCAATACATCAAATAATGAGCCTAATGGGCATCCCGATTGGCAACGTCACATATGATTTCGCCATGTCTCGGAACGAAGAACGTTTGAAAAAGTCCGAAGCCAGAGCTCTGGCCGCATCAAAAGAAGGTACAATTGTCCGAAGAGGTACAAAGAGCCGCTGAGTCCTCATTTTTTGAAGAAGAGGAAGGAGGTCTTTATGGGGCTGGCATTGCAGATTGATATATGTAAGTATTTCACAAAAAAGAATATGTTTTATTGCCTAAAATTTTCTTAGAGTTTTTTCAAAATCACGTTTTTGAACTTTTCACTTTTCTCCGGTTCTACTGAACCGATTTTGATGAAACCAAGTGCAATTAACGCAAAATTATCGAATTTCTAAAATTGCAAGCTCAAATTTTTCATTTCAATTTTTTTTTTGATGCAAAAAAAAAACTTGAAACTTAAACGCGTTTATCTCGAAACCACGTTTTTCGAGCTTGCGGCCCAGATTGCGCCCGTAGTTCTGAACCGATTTTGATGAAACATAGTGTAAACGAGGCACAGTTGTCATCATTCTGGATCCTACCTCAATCACAATTTTAAGCAATTTTTTACTATTTCTTTTTACACTAAACTTAAAAAAAAGACCCAAAATCGGTTTTTCATTTTTTAATGTCGGCCATTTTGTAAAAAACAATCGCAAAATTATGAGTAAGGTAGGGACCAGAATTACATCTGTACTGAATCTAACACCGCTTACTTTTCCATTTCAGATAATCCGAAGTCAAGTTATCCGGGCCGCAAGCAGCCCTTTTTTTTTGACGCTCAAATTTGAAGGCCGACAACTTTTTGAACAGCCCTCGTACAAAGGAAAAAAAAAATTTTTATTTAATTTAATATGTTCTTAATACAATAAAAACCCGAATTTAAATAACTCGTTTTCAAATGAGAAGTTTTTCAAAAAGGGTCCAAAAACAGCCTTCCAACCAGGAATACTCTCTTAACATGAATAATTTGAGCCAGGGACTTTGTGGAATTGACACTTAAGTGACAAGTGACAAAACAATTTTATTTGATTTGGATTTGAACTGGTTTAAAAGCCACTTGCTTATAAGGATTTTTGAAACTTTAGTCCTGAAATTAGAAATTTTATTTTTAGAAATAATGACAAAAAATATATGGTTGCGATTGGGCCCATTGGCCGTTTCACGTTATATTACGTTCCATATGTTATAGACACCCTGAATGTTATACCACCCACGAACGACGCTGGGTATTCCAGCTAGTTATATATATGAAATACATTATTTAATTATCAAATAGAAGTTTCACCAATTTCTCTTTACTGTTCTGTGAAATATTCAGAATATATAGCTCAAAAGAATGTTGTATATTTCATAAAAAGAATATATGAGTATTTAAACTTATAAGCAAATTTATTTCAATGTGCTTCATTAAACTGCGAGTTCTCAATAGAAATTTAATAAAAGTTAATGAAATGTTAATGGTAGTATTAAAAGAAATTTACAATTTAAGTGAAATAAAAATTGAAAAAAAATCTCAAAACATTAATTTTGATCACTTTATCTTCAAAGTTCTACAATAAAAAGTAACAATTGAACAAGTTGATTTTTGTGTTCCACTTAAGGAAACTTTGGCTATTATAGCTATCGCATCAAATAATCGATTTTGTTTCAAAACAAACTGGTTCTTTTTTGACATTTCGAATTCACCACGTTTTTTGTTTAGATGATCCAGTCGGCCGAAATTAGAATTAATGACAGTGTTAGTTATTTTTTTTTAGTTGTAATTAGCACAAAAACGTCATTAAAATCAAACACAAAAATTTTATATTCCTTAACAGCTCTTAGCATCACAACACTATATTAAAAAATATATAACAACAACTTTTTATGCATGATCTTGTAATCTAAAAATTCAAAAAAAAAAAAAAAAAAAAAAAAAAAAAAAATTGTAACTTTCGGTCCCTGCACATTAATATTTCTATATAGTTTCTATACGTTTATAAAAATAAAATGACAAATAAAAGAAAAAAACATTGTGACGAAAGTTTTAGAAACGAAGCCGCAGCACATGTCAAAAATATTAACATAATCATAACCATAAAAGTAATCATGTCAAAGAAACGCAATATAATTTCTTAGTACATGGCATATACAGGGTCTTACAAATATTCACGTAAAGCTTAACTCATACACTTCTATCAACAGAAGAATACTGAATAAGTAAAAGGAAAGCAAAAGAGATTTCTGAGAAAAAAAATTAAATATGTACTTCTAAAAAAGTGTCAAATATCAATAAGCAAGACATGGTAATATAAACTTTTTAACTTTTACCCAAAAAAGCATTCTTAAATATTTTTTTTTTTTTTTGTTGATTTATTATACCCACGCTCGCTCTTAAAATAGCATCGAAAGAAAAATTTGTTTTTATTACAGAAAATTTAAATTTCGACACTGGTCGAAAGCCCTTTTTTATTGAAAGTGATTTTTCACACAATGATTAAACAATCGCCATCGAACAAAACTACAAAGTTTTTATTTGAAGTCGGCAAATGAAATTGAACAAATATAAATTTACTTAGGTTAGAGAAAAAAATTTAAATGTAACAATTGACTTAAGCGGCCAAAAAAAATTCATGGAAAACGCTCAAGTGTTTTTATTAAGTGTTACAACAGTATTTAGCCATAAATAGGACACAAATATTGGTGTTTCTTGTATAACCTGATATGCAACAAAATTTAAACATCGAAATAATCATTTGATTTAGAATAATTCGCAAAGGTTTTGCTTTTAGATACCATCAAAGAATTCTACAGAACTGCAAAGCGATTCTGACAAATTTAAAAGTAAAAATTATTTGCGTAAATGATAAAATAATCACATAATAAATCACATGATAAATCACATAAGTAAAAATAAATATTGCTCAATGTTTTTTTGATATACATATTTCCATTAGTGGTTAATAGGAAATCTTCGTCTATCGTCACGTCATCGCTTTAGCAAATTAAATCTTGAATTTTTATATACATAACTCGCAGTTTAATTCATCACTTATCGAATTTTTGAGTAGAAAATTTAATACAATATTAATTGTAAAAAGATACCTTTACATAAAAGTTAGCAATTTATTTAAAATAAGCCCTAATCTTTTCAGCAGATGTTACTGTGGTACAAAGTAGTAGAAATAACGCAAAATACCAGCTTTTGATATTATGTGGCTTATCATGTTTTTGCAATACGCCCTTCAATTCAACAAATGTCGAATGAATTCTTTTTAAAATAAGCAGCACCTAAATTCTTTTTTAAAAGTTGCGTAGGTCTTCATTTTGTATGACTCATGCAAACATTAAATGGAAGCACAGTTAGTTTTATAGCTGTAGGAAAATATCGCCAAATACAAATTTTATGCAAAATTACAATTAAACATTGGCAAATATGAAATAAAAGTTTTAAGCCTGGTTTTCACTATGTCAGTTTTATGACGACATAAAAAATAATCAATAGAAATATCGCCTAAATGAAATTATTCTATATATTCCGTATAGCTTAATTCGATAATACAGTTGATTTTAATTTTTCAACATTGTCAAAAGTAAAAAAATACCGAAGTGTTGTCATTTTTCATTTGATTAACAGCAACTGACCATTGAAAATGACATAGTGAGAACTAAACATAAGAGTGAACTTAGTCAAATTGACAGTGAAATCAACTGAACGCAATTACTGTTCAAGACCTAAGACGTTCAGCCGTTAAGAGAAACTCTTAACCCGATTTATCCCAGCGGCCCCATATGGAGCCACAAAATATGCTCGTAAAGTTTATTTAAGTTTTAATTGGGATAATGTTATTTCATTGTACTAAAGAAGTCTTTTACTTCTTAAAACATGGTTTTTTAAGCTCTAGTAATTTTCGTAACTTTAGTTTGCATAAATTTTTCACCAGGCTCTTGATAAAAGCCATTAAAAAAGAAAACCGCAGATAATAGCAGTTTTTACAAACATGGCAATGAAGAAGTAATTTTTTTTAATTTTTACTCAAATTTTTTGGCAATGATATATATATATACTTTTATACTCATATACTTTTCCAAAATAATCTTTTTTGATACTTTTTTACTTTGAATGATTTTCTTTGCCGGTCCCATATGAAGCCGCTGGGTGCAACTGGGTATTTGACTTTCAGCAAATGGAATATGCAGTTGTGTCCAGCGGTTCCATATGGTACCGCAATAGTAGATTGCTTAAAGCTGGCACAGATTTTGCAAAGGTTAAAAACATTTGTAATGTTAATGCTAAAATAAAATTTTTTTACTGGATATAATTCTTTTGCATTTTTAAGCAATGCTTTTTTAACATTCGCCTTAAATTTGGTTTGTAGAAACTTGCCCGAAAATTTAGTCTGCGGCAGCTTATAAATTAAGAAATTATAGGTAATATTCTGGTTCTAGGTAATCTGAAAAACAGATTCAGAATGAAAACAAGGTTTTTTTTCAAATCCGTCAAAATGATAGTAATGTATTTTTTTTCACGTATGAAAACGTATTCTTTGCCATAAGATAATAATGCGTACCAAAATTTATTGATCTAGGATAGTTTTTTTGGTAAAAACACCAGTTTGCCGATTTCGGTTATATTAGAGGTAGGCGTATTAATCGACCGATTTGGTTTATTTTAACACCAACTATTGCTTTCTGTAAAATAATTATGCATGCGAATTTTTATTGATCAGTGATAATTTTTGCGGAAATACACCAGATTACCCATTTCAATTGTATGGGAACTGAGCGTGTCATGCGTCCGATTTAAACAAGATTTTGTAAAAACAAATTCATTATCATAAAACTCATTCTCGCAATGAATCGCAATTTCATGATTCTAAAGCAACTCCTTCTATTTTTGTACCATTGCTATATGGACTCGTGCGGCGTTGCTCCGGAAGCCTCTGGTCCCAGCCGGAAGCGAAAAGCTAACGATATTCCAGAATATACGTTATGTTATGACAGCCTGAATCATTGGCTGACACCATAAGCTATTAGAAGAAGATGGGTTAAACATTTTTGCACATCCCGAAGCGGAACTGAATGTAATGTTGGTTTGTGAATTCCTTGTTTCAAAAAATACCACACACTAAAATAAACGCAATTTAATATAAATCCAAAACACTTGTTTCTAATTTATTTTCCTTAGTGAAGGGTGGTTAAATTTTAAGGGCCGATGTTGATTTTGAATAAAGTACAAATTATTTAGGAAATTATTATCATTTTTTTTTTTATTATGATAATATTGGTATGGTTCAATTATGTATGGAACAAAATATCGGCCAAATGGCCGCCTCTACCTCGGTGGCACACCTACATCCGATTGTCCAAATTTTCGATGACGCTGAGGAATAAATGAGGTTCTATGCCGTTAATGTGCCGAATTATCTTATCCTTTAGCTCTTGAATTGTTGCTGGCTAATCAACGTACACCTTTTCTTTCAAATAACCACAAATAAAGAAGTCCAACGGTGTAAAATCACATGATCTTGGCGGCCAATTTACATCGCCACCACGTGAGATAACACGGCCATTGAATTTGTCGCGCAAAAGAGTCTTTGTTTCGTTAGCTGTGTGGCAAGTGGCATCCTCCTGTTGAAACCACATATCGCTTTTATAACCACATTATTATCTCACGATAGCGAACACCATTCACAGTAACTGCCTGATCGGCCTCATTTTGAAAAAAATATGTCCCGATGATGCCGCCAGCCCATAAACCGCACCAAACAGTCACTCTTTGTAGGTGCATTGGTTTTTCGACAATCACTCTTGGATTATCATTCGCCCAAATGCGGCAATTCTGTTTATTGACGAATCCACTGAGGTTAGAAAGGTGCCTCATCACTGAAGATGATTTTCTTCGATAATTGATCATCCACTGTTGCCATTTCTTGCCACCATTCTGACCATTGACGACGCTTGAAATGGTCAATTGCACCTTGTAAGCGTGTAAATGCAAGTCTCTATGCATAATGTTCATCAACGACGAGCGTGAGAGATGCAATTGTTGGGCACGACGACGAGTTGAGGTGGACGGCTCTTCAGCCACACTATAAAGAACAGCAGCAATATTTTCTGCAGTACGAGCTGTAGGAGCATGCACTGCTGTTTTCACATCTCCTACAGACCCGGTTTGCTCAAAGTTTTGCACGATTTTTCCGATTGTACGCACATTTGAACGATTAAATTGACCGAAAAAATCATGAAGTGCACGATATGCATTTTGATTTGAACGCCCATTTTCATAATAAGCCTGAATAACTTTAACGCGTTGCTCGATTGTGTATCTTTCCATGGTTCAAATTGAGTTAGTCTGAAATTGAGAAATATCAAATGAAATGCAGAAAAAACTTGACGTTTAGGTGTGGTTCACATTCAACATCGGCTAAAATTTTACTACCCTTTATAAAAAAATATCTATAATATAGTTTTCTTTTCAACTAAATTTTATTAAAAAATACAAAAATACCCAAAACTTATTCTGTTTTCCTTTTTGAAAAGTGAAAACCTCAGTTGTGCCCAGCGGTTCCATATGGGACCAAGCTTTTCCAAAAAAACCAAGAAGGGAAAATTGAAAACGATTACATATTTATGCTTTCTATAGCCAATTGATCTTATTTAATGCAAAAAAACCAAAAAATTTTATAAAAATAGTTGTGGGACAAATAGGGTTAAGCACGCATACTTTTTTTAATGGGAGCAAATTGTACAGAGCGTTTTGAATTCAACTGAAGGTTCATTTTGTTAAAAAATCATGATTTTTGCATACAGCTTCTTATGTTTTACAGAACGCGTTCCCTAAATTGGACAAAAAAATTAATATATTATTCATATTCATTTTGCATAAAAAAAAAATTATAAAATTATGTATTATTCTAGCCCTTATTCCAAAACCTCCAAAAAAATGACTTTTAAGCAATTTTAAAAAACATTTTTTTTTTAACCGCTCTATAGGTGTAAAAAAATTCAGCTTAACAGAATTTTTCAACAAATGTACAAAATTTTTCCAAAAATCGTTGAAATATTACAAGTGAGGGCTTAAATTAAATGTTTTAATATCTAGTTTTTGGATATACATAAATCGGATATGTGATATCAAATAATTTTCAAGTTATATGGTCATTACTGAAAACATATTTCAAAAAAGTTAAAAAAATTATTTATAGTTTATAAAAGAAGTTTAAAATATTTTATTATCTAAACACAATACTGAATCGAGCAATGTCACTTCTGCCGCGCAAAAATTGTGTTTATAAGTATAATTTTTTCGTTCGAATTGTTGTACAGTATCGTAAGTAAGCTCATTCAATCATTTTAGTTTAGAATAGTAAAAAGACAACCCTGTTATCCGTAATTCATGACATATACATAAATACCAAGAATTTATTACTGACAACTGAACATACGTGCCACAAAACTTCAGCTACATTTTCTAAGCACACGACTTTAAACACACTGACGAATCATATTACGGGGTGAAAGGTGTGCCTAAGCTATGGTGTTGTTGTTGTTGTAGTATTGTCTTTGAATAACTCAGTGTCGCACACATATCAATAAAAGTGAATATATTAAAGTTAATAAAAAGCAAACACAACCGAAAAGCTCAGAGCCCGAAGGATAGTTTGTAAACTTACCTTAACCCTCTTACCGGCAATATTTAAATAATCAGAAGAATCAGAAGAAAAGAGAATAATAGTTTCTGGCGTTTAAATGCCAGTAACACAAATTTGCTGGCAGGTTGTCAATTCCACTAACAAGTTATATGCTAGGTGGAAAAAGTTCGTAAATTCAATTTACAAAATGCAAGATAGTTCTCATAAAGCCATACATTTTCCATCAAAAAGAACGGATAATAAAAAAAACACACAGGTGCGTCGTTGGACACACGAGAGAAGCGAAGCTTTTTTGCAGTTACATAGATTTGATAGCTTAATAATTTTTTCTTTTTAATAAATTAACTTTTAAATTCAGAAATTTTAAATAACATAAAATAAATTACATATATACACAAAATATACTTATTGTGTATGTTTTTATTGGTGAATGTCAAATTTCCAAGCCAATTACATATACGGGCATATAAAGCCAGCGACTCTCCATTTTAACTCTCCACACATGGTTGTGAACTTGGCTGCACTGAACAAATTTTTTCCTTCAACAGCGTACTACCTAGCGAAAAAGAATTCCGCTGCCTGTCCGCTGTCTGAAAACTCAATGTACTTCTTAAGGGAATTTTGTTTTCGTTTTTATGACAAATTTTCGTCTACTTGCTAAAAGATGTCACCAGCATCGGTGTTTTGTGGTTGCACTGCATTGATCGATATGGCAGCGGTAGTGTATTGGTTGGAATCAACGAAAAAGAGAGAAGAGAATGGATAGAGACGAAAAGCAATCGTGTTTTTTAATGGCTGGCTTCCGCACTTTATAATTTTTTTTAATAAACTTCCTTTGCATTTAATGTAGTAATTGTTTAAGTTTCTTTAATAATAAAGAGTTTTATATTGTAGTGGGAACACGTCTATGTTTTCGTTTCCTCGTTGACATCAAGAAAAAACAAAACACACCGATGCTGGTGACATCTTATTGGCATAACCCAATACATAATCCTCTATCTATTGATAGACTGTAACGATATATTGCAGCATAGCTTCTGTTTTACTTTACATTATATCAACAAGCGTTTCTAACACAGCTTGGTGGCCTGGTGGATACTGTATATGACTCATGATGAACCGGGAGCGAGTTCGAGTCCCCACGGGGGCAAAGACGTAGTTCTAATATTAAAGTATTTAATTTTCTTGTTGTAATAAGCGCAAGCAATAAGAACTATAAAATTCCAAGAAAAAATCTGTCGAAATTTTTTCAGATTTCACTCAAAGCAAATCGCAAAACGAGGAGTAAAAAGCTTCGCTTCAAAAAACTTAAGCTATACAACCATCATTTTAATCAAAATGAATCCTCCCCATAAACACCAAATATATATACTTTATTAAATTATATATACTTTATTTACTGCTTATTTTTGTTTTTTATTTTTGAATGTCGAATTTCCACGCCAATTACATATACGGGCATATAATGCCAGCGACTCTCCATTTTAATTCTCCACACATGGTTGTGAACTTGGCTGCACTGAACAAATTTTTTCCTTCAACAGCGTACGATGCTGGAGACCCCTTGTGGCAAATAAAAGCAAATTTTTGTTAGTTGTCGCATAGCAAATACACAATCCTTTATCTTTTGATAGATGTTGACGATCTACTGCAGCATAGCTTCTGTTATAATTAATATTGAATTAACAACTGTTTGTAACAGGTCGTTGTGGCCTGGTGGATAGTGTATTGGACTCTCATTAAAGAGGACACGTGTTCGATCCCCACGAGCGGACACAAAATATTTTTAGTATTTAATATTAAAGTATTACATTTTCTTGTAGTAATAAGCGCTAGCAACAAAGAAACCATGAAATTCCCAAGAAAAAATATGTCTAAAATTTTTTAGATTTTACTCTAAACAAATCACAGAACGAGGAGTAAAAAGCTTCGCTTCAAAAATACTTGATGTATTCATTGCATAATCATTATATATTCATAAAAAGATACATTGAAAAAGGCGTACCAGCCTCAGGGCAACCTTGCTGGTTAGAGGGTTAAAGGCATGCAAGACTTAAGCAGTTTTTTTTATTGAGCATAGGTCGGTTCAAATTGCCGCAAAACATATATGTTATGACCCACATGTGTGTGTCATTGGCACAAAAAAAAAAGGGTTTAATTATGCAGCGGCTCTTAAACCACAAAATATTTTCAAACTTTAATAAAAATAAAGCTATTATGACAAATTTTTATTTACGAAACACTGTTACCGCTGATTAGCATAGAAAAAGAATAGCAATAATATTTATTTATAAGCAAAGCGAGTGTATCATGCATGTCAGCTATTCCATAGGTACAGTGTGTGGGTAGAAACTTAATATTAATAAAGCGAAAGAGAAGTGTTCATATTTCTACAAAGGCAAATATGTCAAACTCCTAAGTCTCCTACTCCTTCCCATAACAAAGCCAAGTTGCTTGCTTATTATGCCAATTTTGATATTTGTTTTGTCTATTTTTTGTGAACTTGACAGCAAGACAAGGATATCGCAGCTATTATTTGTAAACGCGACGTTCTAGTGTTAAAAACAGCAAAACAACCACGCTGCAAACATTTTTTGTAACATAATATTTTGTAATTATTCTTAAAATGCTTATAAAGAACACAAAAGTTTTTCATAAAACTCATGTAGAAACTTATTTTTATGCTAACTCGTGTTAATATAAAACTTTTCTTTTCTTTTCTTTTCTTTTTACAAACAGCTTCAATTTCCCACGCATCAGCGCCAGACTCGAACGGCTCATGGGCACAAATGTTGTACGTCTGACTGATCGTAAATACATGAAGGATCTACGTGATCGCATCGAAGAAGATTATCGTGTACAATTACAGAAACGCATACGAGCACGTGAGGTAAGTTCTGTATTTCAATTTACTTTTTTCAAAACAACGAGTTATACTACTCTAAGATAACTGCGTAAAATACGTAAGAAATATGCTGAGAGATTAATTAACATAGATCTTATTTTGAAAATAACAAAATACTGAATAGTTTCATAAAGAGAAGAAACAAAGAATTGGCCATGTCAACACTTAAAAATGATTTGATCGAGGTTCTTATGGTAAATAGTATTGTGCGTGCTATGAAATATTTTAACCCAATTGATCGAACGCCTAATGTTCATGTTCTCAAGAAGCTTTTTTATTGGGTATTTATTTTTCATGTCATTTTTACTCTCAGAGACTTGCTATTGTCTGCAAATAGGTGAAGGCAGATCAGAAAAATTATTTCTTTTGAAAAAAAAATATATGTGTGTTGCCGCCACCCACGGTAGAAGTGAAACTTTTGCCCAAAAATGGAATTTCTAAGAAGATTGCTAATATATTTTATTAACATTCCCTCCTTCAGTGCAACCAAATGGTTAAAAAGCAGTCTGCCTTCATACCAGTAGTAGTTAAAGAACTGTCTTTTTTCATAAATCCAACTAGTATATTCAACATAGTGATATCATAAGAAATATCAATTGTCCCTTTTGTTTATGGACAGTTACTAAAAAGTTCAATATTCATTTACAGAATTAGATCACAGTTTTTTTAACTTTCGTGACACAGTTGACTATCAAGATATTTTTTATTTTAATTTGATGACTTAAGTCATCCCAGGCTCAATCCTCATAGCACAGACGACAGATCTTGCATTTTTATTCTTTTTTTTTTTGTTAATTATGTTTTTATTTATACATATTCAAAAGAAAAAATGTGTCGAAAAACCTGTGTCGAGAATAATGCACTTTAACTTTCCGTACTCGCATCGAACCGCGTACAATTCGACTTCAAGTTGAACGTGCTACCATCTCACCATTGCCTCCCTTGCATCAAAGCGAACTAAATACGAACAAATCGGAAAGCAAGCATAGTATAGATCTTCCAATTTATTCCATAGGATTGATGCCAAAAATAATTTATTGTTTATCCAAAATAATCATCAATCGATTATATAATTTGGGCTTTATTTATTAGCTTACTAGCTTATACCCGGTACTTCGCTGCGCTCCGCGCTAGTCCCCTGAAAAGTGGGCGTATAGTGAGGCCATGCCCGTACCCAATTATTTCCAACTATTTTTGTGTGTATGTTTGTTTGATGGTAATTTATTAAGTGCCCACATTTGTATTTACAGTAACTGCCGCTTGGGTCAATAGACCCTATATACTAAGCGTGGTAGTTTACTTTTAAGGCATGTACAATTTTAATGATTTCAAAAAAATTGGGTGTAACTATAACCAAATTTTAAAGTTATACGTTCAAAATCCTCAGATATGTATACAGAAGTTTTTTTATTTATTATATTTTTATATTTTTAATTTTTTCAATCAACCCAACATGCGTAGCTACGCCTAAAACAAACAACTTTTATTTGACCCTTTGTTTGACACCACACCCCCCCTTGTCCAATGTCCGTCCAAGTTTTTTATTAGAAATACATAACCAAGTAACTCTGTAACCAAATAACCTGGTAACTCAAATCTGAGTTTTAAGGTTCTGTTGTGACTTTAACTTCCATAGCTATTCGATATAAAAAATTTGGATGGTATGTGCGGATCCACACCCATTTGTCCTATGTCAATCCAATTTTTCTATTAGAAAGACATCACCAAGTGGTGACTCAATTCTGAGTTTCAATATTCTGTGACTTTTACTTCTGTAGCTATTCTATATTAAAAATTTGGCTGGTATGAGCGGAGCCACACCCCCTTGTTCAATGCCCGTCCAAGTCTTCTATTAGAAAGACATCACCAAGTGAAACCTCCATTCTGAGTTTCAATGTTCTGTGACTATTACTTCCAAAGCTATTCTATATAAAATATTTTGTTTATATGGGCGGAGCCACACCCACTCGTCCAATGCCCGTTCAAGTTTTCCATCAAAAGGACATCACCAAGTGGTAATTCCATTGTGAATTTCAATGTTCTGTGACTTTTGTGACTTCTGTGACGGCTATAGCTATTCTGTATCGGAAATGTGACTTGTATGGGCGAAGCCACACCCGTTTTTTTATAGGAGAGTGAAAAGTTCAACCTATTCTCATACCCATCAAATACACACAAAAAATTTCATTAAAATCGGTAGAGCCGTTTCGGAGGAGTTCGGCCACAAACATTGTGACACGAGATTTTTATATATGATTTTCGATTTTTCTTAAAAAAAAACAATAAAACTGCCTGTATGATTGTAAATATTTTTAATTTAAAAAAAGCACAAGGTTAGGTTAGGTAAGTAGGGTCGTGCACCGTTACCGGCACTTCCGCGGGGGCCTATAATTCCATTGCGAATCCCTTTTTATATTTGTGATTCCATGTTAAACCATTGTTCTGATTTGTTTCTCAAACCATCCTGTGCTTTTTATGAACCTCCAGATATCTAGCAGTGGTGTGTTCACTAACTCTTCTATGTCTTTGAAAAATCTGTTCCCCATATATCGGAGTCGACGATTCTGTAGACTTGGACATTCGCATGGTATGTAAGTTATTGTTTCTGTTCCCCCGGAACTTTGCAGCTCCGACAGAAGTATGGCGCTGTTGTGCCCATTCTATTGGCCATAACCCCAATGGGGCAATGACCTGTTAGAACTCCAAAAAGAATCCGGATTTCCCATTTGACCAAAAGAAGAAGGCTTTTAGTTCTTTTCTCATTTAGCTCCGGACAAAGCCTTCGAGATATATTGCCAGTCACCTCTGGAAGCCCAGTTTGTGTTAGCAATATCTCTGGCTTTTAGGTCTATATTCCTTTTGACGACGCCTATTGAAATGTGCACATCTGTATCAGCTTTGTTTGCACTTGCGGATACTCCACGCCTCGCCAGTTCATCCGCTGTGTCGTTTCCTTCGATATTGCTATGTCCGGGAACCCAGCAGAGAGTGACATTGTGGGTATTGCAGATACTGTTCAGTGCAAGTTTACAGTTACACAAAAATTGCTACCCTTGTAGGGGTAAGATTTTTCCTGTAAATGGCCTGTGCAGCTTTTTCAGTAGCATATATTTCTGCCTGAAAAACGCTGCAGTAATCAGGGAGTTTGTAACACTCTTTGATTTGCAGTGTTTCACAGTATACACCCGATCCAGTTCCGTTTCCATTTTGGAACCATCAGTATATAAATGGAGATTGCAGTAGAACTCTACAGCCAATTCTTCCCATTCTTGTTTGCTGGGGATGTATTCTGTACCGAATCTCACACTGGGTATGATATAGTCGGTTGCTCTTCCTGATTCCTCGGCTCCAAAGAGATTTAGATTAGATGCATGTCCAAATGTGTTGTTTTTCTAGGCTCGTGATTCGTTGAGGCGAATCGAGCTCTTGGTCGCCGAATATTTAAGGAACTCTTCTATGCAGAGAAGATTTAGAATCATATCCAGACCCGCCTGTGGCGTAGATCGCTTCGTGATCATAAGCTCTGACCTTATGCTACCGCGCATACTTGTTTGGGTTTATTTTACTGTGCCTACAAATGTGTTACAAATGTTACAAATGTGATGCGTTTTTCGTTACACGACTTGCATATAAATATATATATATATAGAAGAAACTCCAGCATTATCACAAAAATTCTGCTATTTCCCACACGGCCCAAAATCCGACTTTGACATCGAAAATTTAAAATTTACGAATAGTTCGCGATGATAACAATTGAATTTGATATCGATTACGATTCGAAAGAGAACCGTTTTGGCGGACGTAACGGTGACTTCGTAAACGAAGGTTCGCCTATGTTTCGAAAAAATATTCGTATACAATTCCAAAGCGATTAATTCTTCAATATAAATGCGAAGATAACTATATTTTCTACTTTTTTACTGTAAGAAGGGTACTTTTGGATAACTTTTTCGGCACATTCAAACTCACTTTTATTATTACTGACGCTATAACACTGGAATGAAATAATTTTCGATTTTTGATCGCCAATTATGGAAAATACGAAATTTTTCTTTGGTAAAAGTTCATTGCACGCGAACTTTTGCCGGGTGGCTTACTTATGCATTGACAAGTGTTAATTTTCGGCACAATATTTTAGTAGCATATGCTTCTTATGTTTTAGTTTCGACCAACATATTGCAGATACTCTGCCAGCTCAGTTGGTAATGGAAGAACGTGTAACCAGTATTTTGTGTGTTAAAATACCGCAGCATGCGAATTTTTTTTTAATTCGATATAAATGTGAGTTAAGAACTACAATTGAATTATATGAAAGATACGATATTTATATGGAAATTCACAGATCTAAGAACAAAAAAAATTTTAGATTCAAAGTTGCATTCGTAAATATTGCAGCATGTGCTGTTTCCAAATCAATCAATGCAATCAATCTGCATTTGTCAAAACTCAATTTGAGAAATGCCTAAAAGTATGCTAATGTTCTGAAAAAAAGCTATGTTCAGATTCAAATTTTTAGACCGTACTGTACTTTCCGAGTATTGAACGAAAGGCTCAATTCAATAATAAAAGAAAGAGAGAGAGTATTTATTATTGATTTAACATAAGAATGATCTACTCAAATAAATATGTCTACGTGGCCAAGTAGTAAGAACAGCCGGCTATGGATACATACGTACTGTGTTCAATCCTCAGTGGAAGCGAAAATATAAAAAAAAAAATTGAAATAGGAATTTTTTTCGTTTTTATACAACTAGTGCGGCGAATTGCTGTGTTGTTGTTTTCATAAGAACCATTTCGTTACATTGGTTTTATCTCCCATCTAGCTCGCCGTATTGTTGTATACGCGGCTATAAAAGTTTCACTTCCAAAAAAAAATCGACAAAACACCAACTTGAGATGTGCTGTTACATTTACACGCATTTGTTAAACATTTGTTCAGTTTTTATTAATACACTTTGAATTTTTCCTGCAATATTTTTAAGTGGTACATTTTTTACTGTGCTCCGGAACACCAGAAGTAGTATCATAACATTGCTATAAAGCCATAAGTGCTTAGCACTCAAATAAATAATAACAGATTATTAAAAGCTTCTAGCCATAATTTTACAACAGTAAGTATTTTAATAAAACTATTTTTAAATTCCTTGAAAATTTAAAAAAAAAAAATTGAGAGATAAAGTTATATCCTTAGTGAATGCAATTCATTTATTTTCTTCGAATAAGAGTTTTATTCGCTTTTATAAATACTTCAACTGCAATAGGATCCCCTTGAGAAACTAATAAAGAAGTTTCTATGCAACATATAATTTCGATGAACCACGCAACAGCGCAAAAATACCAACTAACTTTAGTTAACTAGTCTTCCCTGGTGCCTTAATACAAGTTCACATTCTTCAAGAACAATTGATTTTGATGAGCAATCGGCATGAAAATAACGTTGTAATTGGAGCTTTATCCATGGGTTGGCAAAAATAACCCCACAAAAATCATGAAAAGCAAAAGGCAATCAGAAGAGGAAACTTAAAAAAAAAAAACAAAATAAGCATAACGATGAAACTTTTTGTCACTTGCATGATTGAAACAACGCCAACACAAAATAAAACAATGCTCTTAGCAAGAAGAGTATGGAGAAAAAATATTAGGCTGTAAGACTTGAAATATTGAAGCCATTGAATAATGGCTAGAAGTAAAAAATAATATTCATAGTGCAAAATTGTTTGATGGGTGGTACAAATATTTTTATGAGTTGTTATTTCATGGTCCCAACATTATTTGACTGTCACACAAAGTGACAGTTTTATTACCATATCAGACAGCCGGCATTGGAGTCGGCAATAATGAATTATTGACCCGAACGTGTAATGAAAAATATAAATGATGAATGTCAAAGTGATAGTTCAATAGCGTGTTGCGGCTTGACACTTATTAACTGGCTATATATAATATGATACAATCATTTCAAAATACATTTATAGCAAATATCAAAATTATGTGCTTGCCTCAACGTGTCCCATCTTGTATTAATTTTTTAATAAATTTTTCTCTTTATTTCTCTTATCTAAAACAAAACTACGTTTTTGAACCAACTAGCTAAAAGAAGTGGAACGTGAACGTATTTTGATCATTATTGGCAAATCGGACATAATACCGCCTGAACTCGCAAATGATCCAATATTTATGGTCAACAAGAAGGCAAATATCGAAATACAAAAGGAAAGAGCCAAGGTAAGGCCAAGCCACTGTGGAAAATTTATAGATTTGAGTTGTACACAGCATATTAAAATACTTTAAATGTTTCACAAAAATGCAATTTTAAAAATTTAAGCAAAAAATTTTCCCTTAAAATCTTTCATTTGCTTACATTTTTCCGCTTTTACCTGCACCTAGCTAAAAACTAATCGCGAACGCAACGCAGAACGTTTGAAATTACAAGGCGTTAAATGGGAACGTGAACGTTTGCAACATGAGGAGGAAGAACGCGTACGTTTGGAAATACAACGCGAACGGTGGCGCGAACAAAAAGAGTTAGAGGCACGCTACAAGCTGGAGGATGGTGAGCGTGGTATGGATTTGTTGAGGTAAGTGAGGTGCTACACACTACATATTTCTTCAGAAGTAGGTTGTGGGAAAATATATGCAGTTGTTTTGAAAAATTGTTAGAATTGAAATCAGTGAAAGTTGATTACAACTCACATGAAAATGTATAAAAAATGGTGTGGAAAATGTGTGTGCGATAGCCATATACGGTATAAGTGAAACTTATACCCGAAAAAAGTACACCAAAAATCATACCATCATGTCAAAAGCAGCATACCATAGCAACTTACCACTAGGCCATTGCATAATATTATCATATACACACCAAATGATCATTATGTCATACCATCTTACAATAAGTATCATACCACTTCATCATACCATTCCATTATAATAAACTATCATGCCATATAAGCATGTAATAAGAACCAAGCCATTTCTTCATACCATAAGCCCATCATTCTTTACCATTATATCATACCATCATACAGACCACCATACCATACCATACCATACCATCATACTATAAGAAAGTACACGAAATGCGTTTACTTTTTGTGGCTCAGTTTTTATCCGCATGTTTAAGGGCGCTGATCATATCAAAATCAATTCTGAAACTGAGCTCCAGAGCATTGTACGTGATGCTGCGGCTGATACTGATGCTGATACGAGTAATGGATGCGATTCTTAAAAATAAAGTATCTTTATTAATTTGTTTTGTATTTGTAAATTTTAAGTTTAATTTTATCTTAATACTACATTATCTCTACTTCTTGCTCTTTCTTTTTCTCTTATTATTCTTTCTGTCCTTATTTTCCTTGCCTGAATTTTTCTTTCCTCTATCTGCGTTCAATGACTGACATAAGTAACTTGTCTTTGGGCACTAATGAAAACTTGAAATCTTTATTTAATATTTTGTGTAGACAATATAGCGGACTTAATATAGTTCACTTCAATGCACGTAGTCTTAATATGGCGAAATTGGACTATGTTAAATATATTTTTGATAATTCGTTAGTTGATATTATTTGTGTTTCAGAAACGTGGTTGTCAAATAATATATGTGATTCAATCTGTAGTATTAATGGTTACAATGTGTTCCGAAATGATAGATGTGAGAAAAAAGGTGGAGGTGTTGCTGTCTATTTTAAAGTTAACTTAAATGCAAAAGTCCTGAATACATCAAAAAGTCTTGGAATTGAGTATATCAATATTAGCATTTCTGATAATACCAAAAAAATTTTGTTGTCTTGTGTTTATAATCCTCATAAATGTCATTCTGTTGAGCCCTTGTTTACTGATTTGCTTACCTATAATCTAAATCATGATATCATCTTGATGTGCGGTGATTTTAATATAAATCTTTTATCTAATGATTGTTATCAACAATCGATGATGGACAAAATATTTTCGGCTGGTCTATCTGTGGTAAACGATGCAGAACCGACTCGCTTTTGTAATAATGCTAGTCCAAGTCTTTTAGATTATTTCATTGTGTCAGACCTATCGCTCGTCTCACTGTTTGATCAACTATTTTTCATATCCGATCACGATTTAATTTTCTGTTCGTTAAACGTAAACATGTCTTGTAATGTCTCTTCTGCTGCTTATTCCTTTTATGACTATAAAAATATTAATTATCCGTCATTGTACCATGATTTGTCTTTGATTTCATTTAGTGACTGCTGGCATCATAGCTCAGTTGATGATAAACTTTGTTCTCTCACAACCCCTGTTAAATGTCTTTTTGAAAAACATGTTCCTCTGCGAACTACAGTTCTTAAAAATACATCTTGCCCTTGGTTTTCACAACAAGTCCTGAATGCAATAAAAAATAGGAATAGATTGCACAAACTTTGGAGAAGAATACCTTCATCTGCAAATTGGGAAAGTTATAGGTTAGCCAGGAATGAATCTGTTTACATAACACGGCAATCAAAGACCCGCTACTTTACTGCTAAGCTAAATCTGTCCCTTCCCACCAAAACCCTGTGGAACAATATACGTAGTCTTGGAGTGAAGCAAAATAATTCTGCTTTATGTACTATCCACCCAGACTTACTAAATGACTTTTTTGTAGGTAATACTGCTCCTGTTAGCAATACTATGACTCCACTGAATAGTTTTCACGTTCCTCATTTGTTCGAGTTCAGTCCTGTAAGTGAACTTGATGTTGGGAATTGTGTAATGCAAATTAAATCAAATGCTTTGGGTGAAGATGGTATTCCCATCAAATTTATAAAACGTATACTACCTCATACGAATATAATAACTCCCTTAACGCATATAATTAATCATTGCTTCACATCTTCTTCATTCCCTAGCATCTGGAAAATTGCAACTGTCTTGCCGGTTGCAAAAAAATCTAACCCATCTGGACCAAATGATTTTAGGCCAATAAGCATACTGTCGCTATTATCTAAAGTTTGTGAAAAACTCATAAGCCATCAAATCAAAAAATTTCTTCTTGCAAATGGTCTCTTGTCTCCATATCAATCGGGTTTTCGGGTGGGGCACGGTTGTGCTTCGGCAGTTGTTAAAGTTCTTGATGATATACGGCCTAAATATGATGCTGGATTATTGTCTTTACTTTGCATGCTTGATTTTTCGAAGGCTTTTGACAAAGTAAGTCACTCATATCTATGTCATAAACTTAGGCATCTTTTTGGGTTTTCCCATAGTTCTGTGAGCTTAATTTCATGTTATTTGGCGAATCGATCACAAAGAGTTAAAGTTGGTGTAATGTTATCTCATCTTAAGCCTGTCTTAAGCGGTGTCCCTCAAGGCTCCATTCTTGGTCCTCTTCTCTTCTCGATCTTTATAAATGACATCTTTACTGTTTGCAAACACGTCTCTTTGCATGCTTATGCTGACGATATACAACTTTATCTTTCAACTAGAATTGAAATCTTAGATGATTTTTCCAGTAAATTTAATGAAGATCTTAGTAACATTTATAACTGGGCTTGTAATAATGGTCTCCAACTTAATGCTGCCAAGTCTTATGTTCTGCCAATCTGTAAAAATAAAACCACCGTTCTTGCTGTACCTGATTTATTTATTGGTACAGCTCGGCTTACTGTTGTGTCGAAAATTGTAAACCTTGGTTTTTGTTTGAATTCGTCACTCTCTTGTACTGATCACGTTAATAATGTTGTCCAAAAGGTTTATTATATCCTACGTAACTTAAGAATGTCTGCCAATTTATGTTCTATTGAAGTAAAAAAATTACTGGTGAAGCAATTTGTATTACCCGTCATAACATACTCTGAGATAGTGTATAGTAAGCTCGATTCATCCTCTCAGCTGAAACTTAATATTGCTTTTAACTATGCTACTCGTTATGTATATGGTTTGAAAAAGTTTGATCACCTTTCTGAATTTAGAAAGGCAATACTTGGTTGTAGTTTGACTGGTTATTTGAATGCTAGAAACTGTGTTTACCTCCATAAAATAATCCACACTAAAACTCCTCATTATCTCTATGAAAAACTACAGTTTAGTATATCCAGAAGATGTAAATTTTTAATTATTCCTAGACATAGCTCTCTTACAAGTTCTAATCTTTTTTTCATTAATGCCGTAAGACTTTGGAATGCGTTACCTCGTAGATTAAGAGAAATCGAACGGATAGAAACCTTTAGGCAATCTCTTCTTTCTTACTTTTCTGCTTCATAAACTCTGTTTTTTTTTTTCCTTCCTTCTTTCGTGTACTTTTTCACCTTACAATTTAAGTCTAGTTTAATCAAACATGTAATTTTCACCTATTTTTGATTTGCATTATCTTCTTGATTCTGTTAATGTTTCATATTTATGCTTTTATACTCGTAATTATATTTCTTAATATCATAAGTTCAACTCTATTCTTAGTTGTTATCTTTAATTAATTAATTAATCATGTTTATTATTACGCATCCACTGTACTGTAAAAGAACATTGTTCTTATTTGTACTCATCTTATATACAATAAATTACAAATTACAAATTACAATTACAAATTACGAAAAATCATACCATCATGACAAAAGCATCATACTATAGCAACTTTCCACTACTATCATATACACACTAGACATCTGCACAGATACATCTGTACGCATCTTCAAAACATTTGCTTAAAACACGTATACTTACACTCTATCATTGTGAACAACCAACTACGTGTGAGTACACTACAAAAAAAAGTAAATCATTCAAGTACTGTACTCAAAACCGAAATGTTTTCAATATGAAATTTCCTCGTTTACTTGTGTAACTTCAATACTTGTAAAAAAAGTGAATAAAATATACTAAAAATAAAGTAGACTTTTTTAGACATGATTTTTTAACTTGATCTTCATATCTATTTCGAGCGGTACAGCAAAATCTATTTGGTTACTATTTGGTATACTTGCTATGATTTGAAAAGACAAAGTAGTCTGCAGGAAAATAGCTATGCAACTAAACCAAAGTTATGTACACACTTTGTTAAGATCCAACCGAATGTTGTACACCACTCGCTTCAGCCTGTGTTAGATTTGAAAGTAAGTACTGTACACAAGCTTGAAAGATACTATAAAATGTGGTACAGTATGAAAGTGTTCACTTTGCTGCAGGCAAAACAAATATATTCATGCAGATGTCTAATACACACAACACTTTACAATAATGTCATACCATCTTACAATAAGCATCATACCATTTCATCATACCATACTTATCATTCCATACCATCATACCATTCCATTATAATAAACTCTTATGCCATATAAGCATGCAATAAGCACCAAAACATTCCTTCATACCATAAGCCCATCATTCTTTACCATTATGTCACCATCATACAGACCACCATACCATACCATCATACTATAATATCATACCATACCATTATAATAAATTATCATGCCACACCATCATACAATAATAATCATACCTTGCTGACATACCATACTCATCATACTTTACCATTATGCCATACCATTATATCATAAGCATCATAATATACCATCATAGCATAAGATTATACAATAAGCATCATACCATACCATCTTAACATGCTCATTATAATATGCCAATCATACAAAACACTTCATTCCTTATTCATCATAACATACCCAACACACACATACTTATCACATCATACTATACTTATCATGAGATACCATAAGCATCATACCATACAATACCATAAAATCACACCTTCATACGTTCATCACATTCATCATACCATCATACCGCATCATCATACTACATCCATCATACTACTAGGTTGTTCAAAAATTTTCTAGAATCACACATAGATGGCGGTAGTACGTCCGACATTTTATTTATCCCAGATCATTGTTGTTGTTGATGTTTCACCTGAAGAAATGAAGCCGCTAAAGCTAATAAGAAAAGTTTTTCATTTTTTCCAACAAAAACCGCATTAACTAGTATTTGACCTTGAAACTTGAATTTTTCGAAATGGGCAAAAGGAATAAAAACGGTTAATGCCATTAAATTCAGCATATTCGAATAATGCTGAAAGCTTATGTTAATTATTTGATTTTTGGTCATGCACGTCGATATTATTGTTTTTTTTATTTTTTACGAAAGAAAACGAACACTCATACTTGCGTTACTTTGCGCCTCTCAGAAGCGTTATAACTCATAGCGTTATAACTCAATTTATGCATTCAAATGTCATTTAACCTTTTGTTAATATTTGTACCCTATTTCTATGTTTCTATATCTCACATATAATCATATCCATATTTGTACTATATTTGCAAATAAAAATTTTAAAGCTTTAATTTTAAAATTATAATTTTGTTTTTGAACGTCAATTCTTGACAATTTGTTCCTAACGCTCTGTCGAAATTGGAAATAACGATGGGTAGGCGTAAGCGCATTATTTCAGAATGTTTTACACAAAATATAAAAGCCATGGTAGAATAAGAGAAGGTATATGCATTTTGGAGAGGCAGATTGACATAACTCTCAAAACGAATTTGATAGCTAGCAATCTGAAAGCGATGAAAAAGATTTAATTGCAAAAACGTCAACAAAAAATGATTTGTATTGATTTTGACAATTTTGGCTATGAAAAATACAGCGCAGTCCGAAATGCATCTACCTTCTTTTATTATACCATGATACAAACAAGAGAGAATTTTGACAGTTAAATAACGCTTACGCTTTAATTTATGTATGACTGTTTTAAATGTTGTTTCCAAAATCTAGCAAAAAAAAATTTCAATATCTTAGCTGCATCAAAAACTACAGGCTTTTTTCTACACTGAGGGAAATATGCGTTAAAATTAAATGAAATTTTGTTCATATTAAACGAATATGTTTTTGAAATAGAGCTTTAAACAATTTCATTTAAGCTAAACACAAATGTTTGTAAAGTAAAATTTAAAACATAAGCTTTTGTTTTCAAAACAATCTCAGATAGCGATGAATTTTTTGTAATAAAAAAGAATTAATAAGAGAAAATTGGAAAAAAAGTGAGAATATAAAATGAGAATTATAAAACAAAAAAAAATTAAACACGCTTGTTTTAAATTTTGTTCTGTAGAAACACAAACGCGTTAAATTTATATTTTAAAATTGTTAGTATGTTTTTTTTCTCAGTGTAGAAAAAAATTGCCTATTTTAATCATTGTGCGGATTTTAGATAACGATTTATTCTGCAATGTTCTTAGGAAAAACTTATCGAAATCGAGATCAAGATACTTTTTATAACATAAAATCTAAAAGTAAGGCTTTTATTTTTTGTACATCAACGTCTTTATTTATAGAATACACGATGAAGATTGGCGGCCATGTGAACAGAAGCTCAAAGAGTTCCTTGAAAATGAACGCGCGAAAATGAAGGAACGTTCGCTGCGTGTACCAACACCATATTCATCCGATCCGAAAGACATACAAAATATTGTAAGAGCCAGGTAAGAACAAAAGTAGCAAAAAAAAAAAAACAAACTGCGAAAAGAACATATCGAGTATTTGCTTCTGCCCTACCATTATCTAGATTGAAATTCCGACAAGCTGAGTTACGCATACGGCGAGAGTTGGATGAGAAAACTAAGGAATCTACTAAGAAAGCAGCAGGAGACTCCAAAACCGTAAGTGCGCTGATATTGTTGCCAAGAGACAAACATTTACTGGAAATGATTTATTTAAAAACAAATTGTTATAAGTTGTATATATCAAGGCGCATTCAAAATTCAAGCAAAATTTCTAGTTAAAGTAATAATAGTTGCTATGAAAAAAATGGTAAGATTTTGGTTGGTATTTTATACCAAGAGTAACCCATTGTGGGAGAAAAGTAGGTGGTTTCGAAAAATTCAGTCTATATAAGAAATTTTGTCTTGAATTCCTTGCATAATTTTTGGCTTTAAAAATATAAAGAAAAAAATTCATAAATGACTGTCACTGTTTTTACTATAATCTTGCCTACTTCTAGGAGAGCGGCAAGTTGCCTAAAGTGGGCCAAAAATCCAGCATCATATCTGGTAGTTTCGATCCAAAATCTATAACACAATCCCGAGACTATTTCGTAGAGAATGCAGAAGAGGAGCGTCTACGGCTGAAATACCTTGATGAAACCTCCGATGTATCTAGCGAAGTTGAACTCACCGAGGAGGGAAGCAGCATTAGTGAGTCTCGACGAGCGCACAGTGCCAAGCTGGAAGTAGAAATGGAAGAAGATGTACAGAAAGGTTTACTTATCTCCAAAGACCAATACAAGCATCTGCGCTATGAAGATAACAAAATTCTGCAGCTGCGACATGCTGAGGTAAGTGAGCGCGTTTAACCATGAGAATAACCAAATATTAACACTCTTTCCCACTACTTAGAATATACGCGAACTGTATAGATTGGCCGAGGAGATTATTATCGGTGAACGCATTGTTGAGGAAGTCGTAGAGGATGAAATTGAGGAAGAACAAGAAGAGGAGGAAGAAGACCAGCCAGACTCCGAGGAAAATCATTAGTAGCGTTTGTACCGTCAACAACGTATTGAACAAAATTGCGATGAATCAAAAGTTAACTGCAGTAATGATTATGTTTTTTTTTTTTTTTTTGTTTTAAGTGTAGCAAAACATATTTAGTAGTTGCATCCAAATTTAGTTATAATTGCTAAAAATTAAATCGTAGTAATATGTATGAATGACTAAATAAAGAGATTATTTCTTATCAAATGTGTGCCTGTATGCTTATTTTTATTGACAAATGATTATAATGTTAAAATGATGAAACAAGTTATCACAATTACAAAACCGTTAATTAAGCAATGATAACAAATTTAATGAAAAAAAAAAACGTATAAGCAAGTTTTATATGCAATAATACGTGCGCGCCTAGAAGTATGCAAACATGCTCAAAGGCAAAACCAGCGCATTTGTTGTAAAAACTAACACGAAGAACAAAAAGCAAAGAAAAAAGTTCTTATCATTTTGACGTTGCATTGACAAATATTTAATAAGCAATGTGCAAAACTTTATCATGACGCATTCGAATGGCATTTAATTAGTTGCAATTAGTTGTACGTGTCCCACCACTCCAGATACTTTGGCATTTAATGAATGTTATAAGGGAACATTATTAAAACATAATATTAAATCATCATATATACCGCAATTATTTGTATGATATCTATTTCATAACATTTGAAATGAAGTACAGGGATAGGCACAATCATAAATAACAGTCAAGAAGATGGGCACTTATTTAACAAAGGGGCGTGGCAATATAAGAAAAATACAATAACTTGATTAATAATGACACTAGGGTAATAAAATTCGTTACAAGAATGGATATAATTATTACAAAATTCGTGAAATCTAATCAAAATTTAAGAATCAGATATTTGAAATAACCAACAAACTTTCAGAATTTAATAGAATAAATTTTTTAAGAACAATTGTATTTATATAGTTTATACACTTTTTTCGAAAATTTATCATATTGTCTTAAAAAAAAAAAAATAATAACTTTTTAAAAAAAAACCGACTACAAAACAACTACAAAGTAAAAAATAATTTTAAAATAACTTTTTCTTTTTATTTCTTGGTATATTTGATAATTTATTTAAACAAATTATTACCATATTATTACATATTATTACATACTAGCTGAACCCGGTGTGCTTCGCTACCCCTATAGTGATAAAATAAAAAGTATTTAGATATTAATTAAAGTTTGGTCAAAACTGGTGCAGTTGTTCTTGAGTTACTGTGCAAAAACAAAAAGAAACTAAATATTGCGCCATCTGTCGGACGAACTTCAAACTACACAGAAACACTCCTCAAGCCCCATAGAGCACGTACATAAAGTTTGGTCAAAATCGGTGCAGTAGTTCTTGAGTTACGGTGCAAAAACACAAAAAAACTAAATATTGGGCCATCTGTCGGATGAACTTCAAACTACACAGAAACACTCCTCACGCCCCATAGAGCATGTACATAAAGTTTGGTCAAAATCGGTGCAGTAGTTTTTGAGTTTAGCCATCACGAACATACACGTAATTTTTATATATGTATATAGAGATAGAGATTATTAATATATCAGAATATATTAATTTCTTTATGAATACAAAAGCTTTGAAGTTGGCGCTTCTGATTAAAAGTTTGATTATATGAGCACCGACCTTAAAGCTTTTTAAAGTTAATTAATTTTTGTGTAAAACTGAAAATATTTTTTCTAATAAATACTATGACATGTGAAAGAAACTTTAAAATGCAATTTTTAATTGAAATTATTTTAATAACAAAAACAACTTTGAACGTCACTTTTTGAGAAAATATTCAATATTTTGAATTTTTCCTTCAAAAAAGACTTTAAATCTAAATGCACAGGAAACGGTTTGGCTGAAATAGTTTTTATCAAGTAATTTTAGTGAACTTTTTGACAAAAAACAATTATGTGAAATATATTACACAACAACGGAAATATTTGCGTCGAAAGACATATCTTTAAACTTCGGACAGTTTTTTCGCATTCCTTCGGGCAAACAAGTAAAAAGCACACAGTTTGTATGGAAGCCCTGTAAAATAGAATTTTTGGGAACAGATATCTACACCAGAGACCTGCATCAAGTACTTGAAAAATCAAGCTATTGAAAGTTTAAAATTCACTTTGTTTGAACTTGAAAAAGCCAAGCAAAGCAAGCTTCGTACCAAACTACTCAATTGCAAGCTTTAATGCTCTGCTGCGCACAAAAACTTGAAGCGCTTGAAATTTTCGGAAAAATACTTGAAAAGATTGATATGTTCGGCAAAAGCTTATAAGCTTGCAAGTATCCAAATAGTTCAAATAGTTCAAATTGGGAAAGCTTGTTGTCTTGGGTCGCTGATTGCGATTCTGATGTCAGAATATAAAAAGTTGTTTGGACACTAGGGTGGACCGAAACAATACTTTTTTGTGATTTTGACAGATTTGGCCCTTTTTTGCATTCTAAGTTGGATCAATTATTTGGATTCTGATGTTATGACGATGATGTTCTGAGATTATAAAGTTCCATGTCTCTAAGAGGAAGCAAAATAGGTAAAATCTAACCATTTTTTGGGGGTAACTATAGGAGGGAGCATTTTTGAAACACACTAATAGGGGGTCTATCACTCCCCCATTTTGAACATTTTTAGGGGGATCGTCGAAACACTTGTTTAACTGTCCACTGAAAGTCAAATTGTAAGTAATATACGTGTTTCGGTACCTTCCTAAAAATATGTCGAATAGGAGGGTTAAAAGACCCCCTATTTGTGTGTCTCAAAAATGCTTCCTCAAATAGGAACCCCCAAAAATTGGTTAGATTTTACCTATTTTGCTTCCCCTTCGAGATATGGAACAACATAAAATCTAAAGATATCGAAAAATCCTCGAAAAATTCTCGAAAAATCTTCAAAAAAATAGAAAAAGTGCCATATCTCGAAGGAGAAGTATAATAGGTAAAAATTAACCATTTTTTGGGGCTTTCTGAGGGGGAAGCATTTCTGAGACGCACAAATGGGAGGGGGTCTATCAATACTCCATTTTGCACATTTTTAGGGGGGGACGTCGAAACCCATCAGATTCGAAAAAATTGGCCCGATTTACAGCACAAAATATTTAATAAAAAAAGCACAAAGAAAACATTTTTGAGGACCAGCCTTATCAGCGACCCATATTTTTCACAAACTATTTTTAAAACTATTTATTTGGGGACACCCTTGTGCCCAACAAATTTTTCTTTAACTATACTTTTCTTAAGCAAGTAAGTTGAGTTAGTTAGAAATTCACAAACAAATTCAAGCTTTTCAATCTCTATGACGTACGTTTCAAGTCTGCTGCCGCTTGTTTTTACTTCGTGTCGTAGATCACGCGTTCATAAATTCGGGCAACAAGCTGACGTCGACTTGAATAATTTCAAGTATGCTTAAACTTATATTCATTCGTATTCATTATTCATAAATTGTATTCATATTCGTATTCATAAATTGAGCAAGTACTTGAATTTGCAAATGAATAGGCTTGAGCAGTTCTCTGATCGACACATACGAAAATTTATAGAAAAAACTAAATTTTTGATACCCATAATGTAGTGTTTACCTATAACAACACTTTTATTTTTTAGAAAATAAGTTCATTTTTTATAACAGAAAATGTTAACATAATAAATTAAAAATTGTGAAACCTAAAAAATTGCGAATGAAGGCTCTTCATGATATCGACTAAATGCTATTCAAAATTTCAACAACAAAACAAAAATATTTAAGTTTTTCTCATTTGATGCCGTTACGTATGGCTCTTATTTTTAAACGACATTTTGAAGTCCTAAGCCATCGATTGAGCACGTATAAAAAAATACGTTAACCTAAGATTTTTGTCCCCTATCACATATCCGAAAATCATTAAAACCGGTTAGTGACATCTGGTGGCCTTTCCTTGTAAGTACTCCAATTTTAAATTTTGTGATTTGCTTAAGATCTGAAAACATAGACTTTTTCGTAGACTGCATTTTCAATAATTGCAATATTCAATATTTTTCTATGATTTTTAGGAATTTTTTTAACAAAACTACAACATAAATATTGAATAAAACCTTGAGTTTGATTTTCAAAAACACCATTAAATATGACACTTACATAAAAAAAATTACATGAACAGTCTTACCCGTATAATTGTCTGTCAAAAGAAAAAAATTAGAGACCTCTACCCTTTTTTTTTTAAAAGTTACAGGAAAAACATTTTTGAGCTATTTTCAAGCAATTTTAAGTGCTTTTTTTGTGATTTAAATGAAAACCGGCTGGCTATTTTCCACTAACGATACCGATCTTTTGATGCAGATCTTATTTTTCAGCCTCATTCTATTAGTAAATGCTGGTGGAGCGAAAAAAAAACACCTTTGCTTTTTTGGGTGCTCTAATATGCACATACGCAAGAAACTAATAATCACATTCCATTAATTGAAAATTGCCTTTTTTATTTTCTTAAATTTTAGCTTAGTATATTCATTACAAGAAATTCAAAAATATGCTTATTAATTCTGCTGTTTCTGTGTCCTCTCATCTTAACAGCTATTTTACTGAAAGCTTTTTTCTACACTCTTCAAAGTGAATTTCAATTCAACTCGCAAAATATAAGAAATGCCTCATTATATGAAGGCCTTTCACTTAAGCAACAATTTTGAGTACTGAATAGATTAAATTTTTTTTTAATATCTGCCACACTTAAGCAACTCATATGTGGCAAACGTACAGCAATGTGGCAGGACAAAATACAACATGACTAGAGTATTTTACAGCAACAATATTTTAAGCGATTCATTCATTTATTCGCTTACTTCTTTCAGTCGTGTGGATGTCAATAGCTTTTTAGATCCTATGCTAAGGATAGCTGACCATACCGTTAAGTGCCTCGACCCACTAAATATGTATGTGTATAGTTATGCGTAATAACAAAGTCAAGAAGGTTATTTTCATAATATTTTTTGATATGATTTTGAAGTGTATTTTTAGACTTTTATGCTAGCAGCATCATTCATTTTATATTTATACCACTTTGGCAAAATATTCTTTATTGCGATATTTATTTGCTGTAGGTAAATCAATGCAAATCATTGGTAAATCCCCAAGCCATTAGAAAACACTTACGCATAAACAAAATTAGGACTGTAACTTAAAGTTATGTAAGATAAAAATTAAAGTTAAACAAAAACAAAAAACAGTTGTTAATATCTTCAATAGTTGCTCAAAATAGAACTTATTTGATGTTGTTCTGCATTTGCAACATTTTAATTAAATGTTACGCATACGCCACGAGAACGATGATTCTCTGCTTAACTTTTACGCGATGCCTGCCTGCCTGCCTTTTCAGAACATAACCGCATTACACAATGTGCCATATCCTTAGTATGACTCACTATCCTTAGGATGCACTCAAATTTCGCCGAAATGTTGAGAGAGAGTTTAACGGAATCAACTTACAACGTGTTGGTTGCTATTGTTGCTGTTATTTTGAGCGCTTTAAGCACATGCAGCATTTTGCATGACTACCCCTAAAATTATTCAGCACGCATCATTTCTAGTTTCTATCGCAGGCATTTATTTCAAGCAGTTGACAACACTTTCAAATCTAGTTATTTGCCACACGTTGATGATGGTTTTTCATGGGAAACTCTATTTAGATGTTGAAGCTAATTATAACGAAATATTTACGCGTCATAGTTTCAGTTATTCATTGTCAACATTCCAATTAGGATAATACAGGTACACCGAGAAAAAAAAGCAATAGTTAAATCACCTAAGTCGGCTTGGGTAAAGAGAATTGTATGGGAATTATAAATTTATGCTTATTCACCTCAGCAATTTATTGTTTAATACATTGCTTTGGAAGCACATACTTCGATACTTTGCCAAAAATAAATATTTGATTCACCTAAGCCCAAAATCCAAAAATACAAAACTAAAAACCAACTGGCATGGATTGCTTAAGCATAGTTTTGAGCTATTTTCTGCAAAAAAAAAAACAGAGCTGCGTCGTTAGACACACGAGAGAAGGATAGATTTGATAAGTTAATGGTTTTTTTTTAATAAAACCACTTTTAATTTGAAAAATAACATAAAGTTAATTCAAAAACACACGTTAATATTCACACCAGAAAATTTTACTACATTTCATCAACAAAAAGAAAAGAAAAAAAGAAAAAATAATTTCTTTGGCCTCTGTGCGGAATCGAACCTGGAACTTTTGGTGCCAGTCCATCGCTCTACCCACTGATCCAAGCAGCCTTGCTACTACTTGCTGACATAACTGCTGCTATGTTAACAGATGCAGTATGTCGCAGTATTCTGTTGATAGCCATACAACAAAAATCTTTTAATAGGTTATTGTGTTATGCTGCAGCATAGCATCAGTTGTAATTAATATTGAATAAGTCACTCCACGTAACGAAGGAGTTTGGCTCAATGCGTAGTGTAGTGACTTCATACATAGTGGCATCGGTTGGTTGTGGGTTCGAATATCAACGGCATGCGAAGGTAAAATTTGACATTTAATTTAATTTAATTTAATGTTCTTCTTATAATAGACATCAAGCAGCAAGAAAAGCCGAGAAGTCATTCATTTCTAAGAAAAAAACGGTGTTTGTAAAAGAAAAATTAGTGTTGTTGCCGATTTCAGTCAAGCAAATCACAGAACGAGAGACGGCAGCTTCAAAAAAAGGAAAATAAAAAAAACCAAAACCCGAAAAAAAGTTCTATTTTTGAAATTAAAATTTTTTTAAAGTAGTGTATAAAATATTATCGAATACTTGTTTATTTTATCACCCAAATAAAAATTAGCAAGTCAACATGTTAAACTTAGGCGTTTTGATGAAGTACTTGGGAGGCTGAAAACTGCCAAAGCCATCTTATAAATTATACGAGACTTTTTTCAATTTAGCATAAGCTTTTTTCTCGGTGTATGTTGGTGACGAAGAAGAATATTTTTTTTATTTTCTCGCCTTCACAACAGAAATGGCACGAATATTTATGAAATGTTTGTTCTAAATAAATTGCATGCCCGAGTAAAAGTTCTTGGAATTGAACAATTTTAATGCAGATATATTTCTTTTACTCAACTGGGTAAATTAAAATTTATTACATAGAACTAAAGTTTACCATAGTGTGTGGTTGTGGGCAGTTTGTGGCTTGAAATACGTTAGATTTTTAATTAACTGAGATGTACGAAAAACATTTAGAGCACACATGATTCCTCTGGGTTTTTGGAATGCTTTACTATGGTGTATTTACTCCTACCCACCGACTATTCTTGACGTGCCCTCAGCTCAACGTGCACTTTTCAAGTTTAAAATCATATCAAGAAAATCAAAAAGTATTTATAGTTTTACAAAATTTTTGTCATAGGGCGAAAGCATAAAAAGGTTATATTTTGAAGTGAAAACTTTTTATGCAGGTTTGATACGCATAACGTAAGTACTTTCAAGCTTAACGTAACGTTTCGTTATGCATAAAAAACCGTGAGTGACCATGAGTAATCGTGAGTGACCGTGAGTCACTGCGAGTGATCTTGAGTGTCCGTGAGTGACTGTGAATGATCGTGAGTGACCTTGAATTACCGTGAGCTATCGTGGGAAACCACGAGTCACAGTGAGTGAACAGGAGTTACCGTGAGTCGCTGCGAGTAACCATGAGTGGCGGTGACTGTGAGTGACCGTGAGTAACCGTGAGTGACCGTTAGTGACCGTGAGTGACCATGAGTGACCGTGAGTGAACGTGAGTGGCCGCGAGTGACCATGAGTGACAGTGAGTCACTGTGAGTTACCGTGATTAACCATTAATTACTGTGAGTAGCCATTACTCACCTTGAGCTACCGTGATATCCAATGAGTCGACGTGACTAACGTGAATAGACGAGAGTCCCACCGTTTAGCAGAGTTGTAAAAACTTGCATTCATACAATAAAAAACCTCCACTGAAAGCCAAAAAAATGATTAAAGGCATGCACTAAGTTTTTGATTTTATAACTTTAAAGTTTGAAATCAGCAATAATTTTTAAGACATGACTTTGAAATCAATTGCTGAAAAGTTCTGTTGAAGTCTTTTGAATCATTCACTATAATTGAAGTTGTGCTCCTTAGAGTCATTGATTGCATTCAATTGTATTCGATTTCTAGTAAATAAAATCATTAGAAGTCAGTTTGGAATCATATTTTAAATTACTGAATTTGTGAAATATCTTTAAGGCAATTGAAGTCTTTTGACTGCATTCGAAAATTTTGAAGTCCGCTTGCATGCAAAATAAATAAATGTTAATCAACCAATATCAGGAATTGTTTTGGTTACTTAATACCTTTTGAATTTGTCTACAGTAGAGATTAAGTTAAGAAATTTTACATCATGATTATATTTTTTTTTTTTTTTTTGAAAGATTTCAACTATTTGACTACAAGCACTTAAAATTGACTTCAAAGACTTCAACAAAGGCTTAAGTTGATTGCAATCTTTTCAAACAAATTAAGGAATTCATCAATGACTTCAATATTGTTAATGCATTCCATAACTCAAAAATGATTTAAGAAAATCTTGGGTTAAGTCACAGCAATCAGATATAATTTAAAGATTGCAATCACAATCTGAATTCATTGGCTATGAAGTTACTGGTTGCAATACAAAATCATTGCAATCTCTTACAACTCTGCTATCTAGGCAAAATCAACCCAATAATATAAAGTTACCAACACCAGAGTGCTTAGCATATTTGCCACTATGTTTGTCATGTTATTTGTCATGTCATATGAGAATTTAAGAATCTACCAATGTGGAAGTGCTTTTCAACCTTCTGTTTTCTTTACTGTCAACAGTCCCGTGACGATAACCATTTTTTTAATTAGTAACTTACATTTAGTTTATTCATAAAATTTACAAATCACATAAAGAATGAAAAATATTACAATAATACCACTTCGAAAAAATTCCTTAAAAACGTCACAATAATTGGCACATATATACAAAATTCAGAAGAACTCTAGATTAATGCTTTGATTATGAAAACATTGATTCAACTTCAGTGTAAATCTAATAAAAAAATTTAAAAGAATTCAACAGACTTAAGACAGCAGTTTAGAAAGAGCGATGAGTGTGTGCATAAAAACCAGTTTAAAATTTATTAAGAACCCTATAGGAACAAACTAACTTGTTTTTAAAAACAACTAATTAAAAAACTAGTTTAAAATAAACCAGTATATGAACTACTTTGAATTATATTAAGGCGGCAATATATGAAGTAATTGAAATACTACTTAAAAACCAGTGATTGATAAACTACTTTGAATTATATTAAGGCGGCAACTTCTCTGATGTTGGCATGTTTTAATTGAAAATTTTTATTAGATTACAAGCTTATATATATTTAACCATGTTATTTCATCAAATATTATTAACTTTTGGCCATCAGTAATGTTTTCAATTGGTTATTTTAAAGCAATTAAAAAAATAATTTAAATGTAACTAATTTAACAAGTAGTTGAAAATATATGCAGACGACAGTCAATTGACTTATTTAGCGGACATCACCATACAAAATAAGTTAGTTCGTTGTATGGAAAAAAGTCAGAATTTCAAGTAGTTGTGGTTGACAAAAAACTACTTTATCAACTACTTTTAAATTAGTTGATTTTCTAACAGGGAATTTACTTAAAATCTATAACGTTTATAGCTGTATACATGAGCTAAGAAGTTTTCGTCACACATTTGTTATTTGTGTTGTTAACTCAGAAATGCCTGCAAGAGAAGATAGAAGTGATGCGTGTGGAATAATGTTAGGAGTGTTCACGCATAACGCAGCTAACGCGCTCACGCTCAACATAACAGTAAGTTGATTCCGTTCAATTTTCTATAAATTACAGTGACATTTGAGTGCGGCCTAAGGATAGTTTATGGCACATTGTGTAGTGCGGTTATGTTCTAAAAAGGCTAGCATAGCGGTAAAATTTAGCAGGCAATCGTTCTTATGGCGTATGAGTGACATTTAATTAGTACGTTGTAAATGCAGAACGATATAAAACAAATTCTATTTTCTCCAATATTGAGCAAATTTTTTTTCATCCGGAATTCATCTCAGTCAGGTATTAGATTAAAACCTACACCATTATTTTTTATGATTTTCAAAATAGACGTTTTTAACAACAGATCAATTCGCTTCGGCATTTCATTTCGGTAGCCAGGACTACCGTGTTTCGCTAGTTTTTAAATGTTATCGTGGTTGTTGTGTCAGAAAACATCGATGCTGTTTGTATGCTTATATTGCAAGATCGTGATATTGAGGCATGCTTGGGCATTCCCAGTAGGCATTGGCAGGTGTTCGAAGCGTTACTATCAAGCCTGGAAATGGATGTCGGAGGCCTGCCCTATTCGTAACCAAGCCCATTTACTTTTTTATATGAAATGGGAAAATTTTTCATGCCTTACGCTCTCCCTGCTCTAAAGAGGCCTGCTAGAAACACTCCTTAAGAATGGCTTAAAGAAGGGCGCGTAGTGGCTTGCGTGCTGCCTTGGCTAGCCAAAAACCAGGCCTTATAGACACTCGCCGGAGTAGCAAGGAAGTCATGTGTCTTGCCGCCAAAGCTAGCACTAAATACATGCCTTCGTTCAAAGAGAGTGGGCTAGTTCCACTCGCATACATTCGTATCAATTTTGTGCGGGAACTTTAAGGTTTCGTGTTAAAATTCACAATTATAGTTTTTTTAAGAGATAATTGAAAATTCTCAATTTGGACCATTTCTCAAATAATTATAGGCCAATATCAAGAATATAGCCAACCGTTGTGTTCTTACTTTTCGTAATTTAAAAAAAAAAAAGCAGATTCAAAAATAATTTTTATAAGCAAACGCTTTTTCATTGAAAAATGCCCATATCCATGTTTTTTAATTAAATTTTAAATCCACCCTCCCAAGCCCTCCTTCAAAATTCTGGCTACGAGCTGAGTCAATCTCATTTTCACTTTCTAGTAGGGTCTGAGCCATAAATAACTACTAATGTACTGTCGGTACTTCAGTCAGTTTATTATGCTTTGAAATAAATCTGCATGATTTTTTTCATTAGTTGAACTTGACTATGCAGCAAATGTCATCAATGGTGTCTGCCACTCACTAGTGATTCCTTGAAGCTGGACCAAAAAAAACCCCCCACGCATGTTGCAAATGGCAAAAAAAAAGAAAACACACGTTTTATTGACCAACATTGCGTCACAAAACCTTATTCACACACACGTACAGCCCTTTGTGCAAAACCCAGACCTTCGCATCCTTCTATCCGCATTCATTATTTCACGTTAAGAATGTGTCAACAAAAATCATACATCTTTTTGGCGATTAACACGAATCCTTGCAATATTTCCTTGAATCCTTTAGCATGCTAATAATTCATTGATAAAAACCTGTTGAAAATAAAAGCATATAAAAAAAAAAGAACAACCAACAAGTGGGATGTACAGAGCTTTTACGCACAAGAAGAGAACCAAAGCTGCCTAAAAGCATGAAAGCTTTGTATCAATTCTCCAAAGAAACAAGCGCCACAACGCGTGTCCTTAGCTGCTTATCAGTTAATGTTGTATTTATTACACATTTTAGCCAACTAACACTTTGGCTTTTATTCGTTGGCCTGTTCGTCTGCAACTTGGTTGGTTCGACGAGCTTCGTGCGGTTCGTTGGTGCGAGACTTTCTTTATAAAAGCCACAACAACGACTGGCATGCAAAGCATTGCTCAACAAGTGGCACAACGGTTTGCAAGTAAACGGAAATAGCTGCACTGAAACCGGAAATGTCAGTTTTTGTAACGAACTATATTATTTGAAAAGTGTTAAAGTGTGCGCAGAAAATATTTAAACAAAAAAACAGTGTTATTTAAAGTGAGTTAAAAAAAAAATAGCTTATAAAAAATAAAAACTACTAAAAAAACAAATATTCAAAGATTGTCAGATTGTCACTAAAAATTATGATACCAAATAGTTAAAAACTAAATTCATTATGAAATCATCTCTTATAGGCAAATTATTTGCAGTCAGGCAGCCGTGTTGTGTTTCTTATTAAATACTATTTTTTGCATCTTTTTTCCCCCTAATTCATGATTTTGCTTTAAACACGGTCGTTGAACCGTGAGCAACTCTTGAAAAGCCGTCGCTTTTAGTTAAAGCCTTTATTCAGGACAAGTAGCGTGGTCTTTGAATATTCATGTTTAAGACAATATAGCGGCTTGTGAGTGTGTGTGTGTGTGTGTGTGTCTGTGTGCTTTGTTGAAAAACAAAAGAAAACAAAAACAAATTATGAAATTTTGCTTACCTACTACTGATTGTGAGTAACTGGATGTCATGATTTATGCGAAAATGTCAGTTTTTATTAATTAAAAATAACAAAATTGTGAATATAAAATTAATGCTTCATCATTCATTGTATTCACTGATATTTGTAAAAATGAGTGATAAGTCTGATTGTTAGAGATTATAAAAGATATAATGTAAATTAATAATACAAAGATTATTACAGAATATTAAGATAACATATTCACACATAAAAATTCATCAAGTTAACAATTCAAAGCCTTTTCAAGCTTTAACGTCACAATTGCAGATTTCAGGCATCCTAACTTCAATGATGAGCTAATTAGCAGAAATTTAAAATAAAATTACTCATAAAATGTTAGGCTGCTCTTTAGAGTCAATAGAAATTTATAAAGCTTTAAAAATCCTCTGCGTTTTGACTGCTAGTGGCATTTCACATGAAGAGGACAACCAAAACAAAATTTGGCTGTCTTAGAATTCAATTCGTACCTAGCTTGTGTCCAAGATTTTAGCTCTGTGCCCAGACTAGTTTCATAAAATCTTAACAGTCAAAAATCAAAATACGAATAGTTTTCTTTTTGAAAACTATTTCGTGAATTCAAATTATATTTAATGGGAACATTTTCAAATAATTAAAAATTAAATTTTTTTAAACTTTAACATGTGTATTTAAAAACTTTCGTAGTTAGAAAGGTTACTGAAAAAACAACCGGTGTAAGTCGTCAGGACTACCTTCCATATAATGCAAAAAATTAAAATGCTATAATTTTTGTTTTATTGAACGGACATAAAGACCAATTCGTTAAACCTCATAAATATAAGGTGCAATAAAAAAAATATGTTCTGCTGCGCCACCTACCATCCGAAAAGTTTCACTGAACCTGACTTTTAAATATGTAACTTTCACGAGTCATAGTATTTAAACGGCTGTATTCAGTGATTTATATTATTGAAAGTCATTATTTGCTTGGTTTATATAAGAACAATAAAAAAAATAATATAAATAAAAAGGTGCTGACCATTTCGTTGTTATAAAAAACAGCTAAGTGAACCTTTTGCAATTTGCAGCAAATTACTGCCTGTTCCTTACTTTTTGCTTGCAGCAAAATTTCAAAATTAGAAGGCATACTTTAAGGCAAAGTGATAAAACGAGCACAAGTTACACTTTCGTGCGATGTGTTCCTTTTATCAAGCCAATGCCTAAAAGTATACTAAATAAAATTGTTAACGTACTCTAGTCTTACGACTGAAGGAATGCTCTAAACGCATTTACTGCTTTATTTTGTATATCGAAATTGCAAACCAACGACAAGCAAGACACGAGAAGCGATACATTTTTGTACACAAAATTCTATTGCTTCTTGTGTCGTGCTTCTCGTGTCTTGCTTGTCGTTGGTTTGCGTTTTCGATATACATAATAAGGCGATTAATTTTTGCCATATATTATGAATAGAGCTCATATGAGCTCAATTTTGTTATTTGAAACATTAAAGTTAAAAACCTATTAAAAGTATTCTATACATGAAATAGAAGGGGAAGGGGCTCCGTTGTGCTGATATAGTTATATATAGTGTAAGCTCGCTAATCCGAATTAATGATTACATACCCTGATTCGGACTAGCGATATATTCGGATAAGTGGATAGGCTGTTATTCAGCCCTATTCTGGGTAATTTTTCACCGGGAATCGGAAAAAAGAGTTTCCGTTTACAAGATTGCACGTAAGACTTCACCTTTCGTTTTTTGCACTCATGAGTATTGACAGTTGATGAACAAATTTGCATTAAAAATTTCCAAAAATTTTTTGAGCTTTATCTTAAAAACGGAAACTCCATTTTCTGATTCCCGGGGAAAATTTTTCAGAATAGGGCTGAGATTACGATTAATATTTCACAAAACATTGTATTGAAAAATAAAACGCAAGCTAGGATTTCACAACAAATTTTATTTCAATCAAGAAAGAAAAATACATGTGAACACCTTTTATAATTATGTTTTTTTTAACAAAATCTGTAATGAAGGTTTGCTGCTGTTTTCATAATACACATGCTTCTAAAGCTTTATTCCGCAATTCTTTGAAGATAAATATGTGCTCTGTTTGTATACCTCGTTCCTTTTCCCAATCTATTGAAGTATTTGAAGCCTGTGCAGCTTCACGGTTCTACGTGTTTAATCAGAGTAGACTCTGCTTCTATGTCTTCAGCATCTGATTCTAAACCACTACACAAAGTATTGCCAGAGTCATTAATCCAGTCAAGAATTTTATCTTCAGAAATTTGCAAGTCATTGTTGCGACGAAATAAGTTTCTTATTGTGCGCAATTTTGTTTTATTTTCTTCAAAACAATCCACAGAGTCATTCTCAGGTGCTTCTTATTGTAGTAATGATAATGGGATATTAGCCTCTGAAATCCATCTCTGAGAATAAATGTGTTTCCAACAGGTTTTTATAGTAGAATTGGCCACCCTGTCCCAAGATTTAAAATTTACTAATTCACACAAGAGTTCCTTTTTGTAATACATTTTAGTCAGACGTATCGCGTTCTGATCCATGGCTTGAATAATACTAGCACAATTTGGAGGTAAAAACATAGTTTTATATTGCCCCCCATTCAGATTCCAGCGGCTCTCCAAGACATTTTGCCTTATGCAGTATCAACAAAACTTTTTTCGGGAAGTTATTTTATATTTGATAGTGTTTTACCTGTGGTATATGCGATTCCAAAAACCATTTAGTAAAAATGTGTGTTGTCATCCATTCATTTTTGGATAAATAATATTTAATAATGTTTTGTTTTTTAAACGAACGTGGGTTTTTTTGACTTCCCCACCACAGCAATGTTTAGCTTGTGACTTCCAGATTTATTAGCACAACACATGAAGGTGATTCTTTCTTTGCTCATTTTGGTACCTGGAGCTGAATTTTCCTTACAATGCGCTAAGGTTTTGTATGGAAGCATTTTCCAAAACAGCCCAGATTTATCGGCGTTGTAAATGTGGTCGTCAAATAGATTTCCAGCTTCGATAACATCATAGAGCTTATTTTGAAAATTAGGTACAAGATCTGGTCTAGCAGATAAAGATTCGCCGCATATTCTTAAACTTCGCACAGAATATCGCTTTTTGAACTTTCGCAACCATCCATCACTAGCTTGAAATGTTTGATTTTGATACATTTTTTGGTAAAGTGATTTTGCTTTTTGTCGTAAAATTTCTGCTGAAATCGTTTGATGCCGTGACCGCTTCCCTTCAAACCACTCATACAATTTATGCTCAAAGTCTTCATGCTCTCACGGTTTGAGTGTCTGGCGTTGTTTTAAAAGTTGACATCAGAGTTCTCAGCAATCTTATAAAAAATATATTTAGTCATTTTTTTGAGGATACATTTTTTTCACAGGTTTTTACCTTTTAATATTTTCAGCATTTTTTTTTTTATGCCACAAATTGTAGAAGCTGCTACCCCAAGTTTATTGGTTAAAATCTTTCCAGATTGTCCGCGATTTACCGCTTCTATTATTTTACGTTTTTATCCATATTATAATTAAAATTTCTGTTTTCGCGCACAATTACATGCAATAACTAAAGTAATTGCAACAAGACATACAGCATAATTAACATGCATATATCTTTATGATATCCCGTTATTTGTAAAATTCCAAAGAACCTAGCTACAGCAATAAAAACAATAGAATAAAAAAAAATTTTAATTCGGTTTATGGAGCTGCAATCAATGCGGACTATAGAGTATGCAACGCGTCATATATTCAATTCGGATTACTGGATAATTCGGGTTACACACCGTTCGGATTAAAGAGCTGGCACTGAACTGTTATAAATTTAATTTTCTTCTCTTTCTTCATATCGATTTGCACAAGGAGTTTAGTATAAAAATTAAAATTAAAATTAAAATGCAAATTAAAATTAAAATTAAATATCAATATAGTTTGCGAGTATGCAGAAATGTTTTCTAATTATGCTTTTAGTTAACAAAAAAAAAACAAAAACATAAAGCAATATTTTTCATCGTTTCTCTGTAATGACTCTTGAAAATAACCAATCTTTTACGACATTATTTAAATGTTTTTATATTAATCGACTTTTAAGGTACCGCACAGTACTCCATTCCTTGGACAAAAATCAAAGAATTCATGGAAAAGAAACCCAACATGTTCCGTTGAAAAGTACCGTTGAAAAGTGAATTGTACAAATAAACGAAAACAATAACATATTTAATACATAAATCATTGGTGTGGGTGCTGCAAACTTGAAGTTTTTTTTTCAGTTAACATGATCATCTGTATTTTATGTATTTGTAAGCAGTTACTGGAAAAATTGCCAAAAATATAATTTTAGTCGCATTATATAATATAAAATTTCTGTGAATACATAAAAAACGAAGAAGGAATATGTTTTTTAATTTATTAAAAAATATTAAAAATATAAAAATATTAAAAGAAAATATTTTTTTTTAAATATATAAAATCCGACCACTTTTAATAGTCAATAAAAAAACGATTTCCCAAAATTTCCCAAAAAGCAAGTACAGTTTCGTTTACTTTCAACAATTAACTAGCTTATTTAAAATATTGCCTTTTTCTAATGGTTTATTTAGCCATTTCTCCTTATTCCGCTTGAATATATGTCAGACAAATAAACATTTTTCGTTGATGATTTAAATGACATGTTGTACCATAACATCAAAAGTCACTCAACTCGAAATTTTAAAATTTTTAGTAATCGATAAAAACATAGTTATGTTTTACATAGTTATAGTTATGAAATTGAAAGTAACATTAAAATAATGTTTTTAGAAAATCACATTAAACTATATTAAATTTATAAATTTAAGTTGTACACTTTTTGTTAAGGTGCGATCCTTATTGTTACTTTTTGCTAAACGTAAGTAAAGTGTATGTTATAGTATTTTTAGTAAGGAAGAGAAACTAGTTGTGAATATATTTTTATTAAAAAAAAAGAAGTGTGCGTGTCAGCTCCGAAGCGTGACTGTAGTTTACTCCTCAAGATTGATTACCTTAAAATTTGTGATGTATATAAAAGGTAAAAGGGGTGAATAAAGGCATTTCTTATATTACTAAAAGTATTGTATACTCTTTTAATTTTAAAATATATATTTATTACATATACTAGCTCAATATCCGGCTTAACTCGGGAGTTGATATAAATAGTTTTTTTTTTGTGAAAAAACTTTTTACAAACTTTAGAAGGAACTTTGTGTGCATCTTTCAAACCGGTAACTTCAGCGAAATGAACAAAATGCAGCTTCATAATCTGAAAATTATGAGAAAAAATTGGGGAAATCGTGATTTGTGTGTGCATGCCGACGATCGCTTGCAAAAATATATTATCAAGTCTTATATTGTATTCGATAGATTGCACATTTTTGAAAAAAATCAGAGCAAAAACGAATTCTTGGCAATACGCGAGGAAACTGGACAAAAATTAAATAGGCATTGAAAATAGAAATTGAAATGTCAAAACAACGCCAACTTACGACTCAACTGACTTGCGCATGTGTTGATGCGTATTCAAATACCACAGAATTCGGCATCAGATGTTCTGATTTACGAAAAAAGATAGTGGTATATAAATACACATAAAGAAGAAAAGAAGATATTTATCACACTTCACGCTTTGCTACGCCTTACTGTATTTTGTAGTACAGCGTGCTCTGGGGTTCAAGATATAGCAAAATACATAGCGCCAAAAGACTCACCGCACCCGAAAACCACTTATAAAAATCATACTTATCGGATGAGTTGTTTTGAGTTTTTTGCGGTATTTGAACAACAGCGCCCTCTGGTTTTCAAGATAGAATAAAAACATAACGCCAAGGCCCTTTCCATACTCGATATCAAATCAAAATATATATCCGATATACAAATTTTTATCTAAATCGGATGAGCGGTTTTTGAGTGTTTCTTAAGTGATTTAGATGATGATGATTACAATTTCTTAAGTGATTTGTACTACAGCACCATTTGGTGTTTTAGATAGCTCAGAAAAAAAAGTCCAAGATACACACCGTATCCGAAAACTCCTGTGTAAAAATTTTCACGCAAATCGGATATACAGCTAGGAGTTTTTCAACATTTTTAAAATATTTGTACTGCAGAGCCCTTTGATGTTCAATATAGAGCAAAATAGATAAGTCGTAAAAACTACCGTACCCAAAAAACCCTAAAAACAAATTTCATGTAAATCTGATGAATGGTTTCGGAGACAATCTATAAAAACAAAATTCGTGGAAACGGGTCGCAGCGCCACCAACAATTTAAACGCACACAAAAAATTTCATCAAAATCGGTGCAGCCGTTTAGGAACAGTTTAATGTACATGCACACGTACAAATTGTACAACAGCGCCCTCTAGTTTTCGAATCAGAGCAAAAGAGAGAACGCCAAAACAGTTGCCCTGCACGAAAATCCTTTAGTAATATTTTTCATCCAAATCGGATGAGCGGATTTCTACTTTTTCACGATTTCTTAAGCGATTTGTACTACAGCGCCCTCTGGTGTTCGAGATAGTACAAAAGAGATAAGTCCAAAACAGTCACCGTATTAGAAACCCCTATTTAACAATTTTCATGAAAATCGGATAAACAGCTTAGAAGTTTTTTAAAATATTTTCACACAGCGCCCTCTGGTGTTCAAGATAGAATAAAATAGATAAGTCATAAAAACTCACCATATCCGAAAACCTCTATACACAAATTTTCATGCAAATCGGATGAACGGTTTCATAGATACACTATAAAAACAAAATGCCTTAAACACGATCGCAGCGCCATCTACCGTGTCCAACTGTGAATCTGAACCATCCAGGGATTCACTCAAACACACACAAAAAATTTCATCAAAATCAGTGCAGCCGTTAAGGGACAGTTTAATAACATACACACGTACAAATTAGACAACAGCGCCCTCTAGTTTCGAAAAAGAGCAAAAAGATAATACCAGAACCCATGCCGTACTCGAAAATCGCTATTTACAAATTTTTATCCAAATCGGATGAGCAGTTTTGGAGTTTTTTACGATTTTCACGATTTCCTAATATTTGTACTGAATATTTGTACCTCTGGTTTTCAAGATAGCACAAAAAAAAATAAGTCCAAAATACTCACCGTATCAGAAAACCCCTATTTTCCAATTTTCATGCAATTCGGATGCACGGCTTGGGAGTTTTTCGAGGTTTTTCAAAATATTTCTACTACAGCGCCCTCTTGTGTTCAAGATAGAACCAAGTAAATAAGTCGTAAAACTCACCGTATCCGAAAACCTCTACATACAAATTTTCATTCAAATCGGATGAACGGTTTTTGACTTTTTCGACGGTTTTTAAAATATGTGTACTGCAGCGCCCTCTGGTGTTCAAGATAGAACAAAGTATATAAGCTATATAAACTCACCGTTTCCGAAAACCTCTATATACCAATTTTCATGTAAATCGGATAAATGGCTTAGGAGTTTTTCGATTTTTTTAAAATATTTGTACTACAGCGCCCTCTGGTGTTCAAGATAGCACAAACAAGGTAATTTCAAAACACTCACCGTATCATAAAACCCCTATATTCCAATTTTCATGCAAATCGGATGCACGGCTTATGAGTTTTTCGAGGTTTTTCAAAATATTTTTACTACAGCGCCCTCTGGTGTTCGAGATGGAAGAGAGTAGATAAGTCAAAAAACTCAGCGTGTCCGAGAACTTCTCGATACAAATTTTCATGCAAATCGGATGAACGGTTTCGGAGATAAGCTGAAAAAACGAACGACTGGATTTCGATCGCAGCGCCCCCTACCGGGTCCAACCTTTTTTACTGGATAAAAAGTAGCCTAGGTTATGACCGGGTATATAAGGAACCTAGATTCCAAGTTTCATTTAAATACATCCAGTGGTTTTCGCGTGATGCTTTAACAGACAGACAGACAGACAGGCAGACAGACAGACAGACAGACAAAAATTTTAAAAATGCGATTTTTGGACTCAGCGTCATTCTAAACGTCCATCGCAAAAAGAATTTCAAAAAAATATTCAATGTACAGATTTTTTTTTTTTTATAATTTTATATATATATAGATAGATAGATTACATAAATTCATTATGAGGCAAATTGATGAATTTCATTAAGGCTGGATTCACTGACCACCTTCAGCAAGTTTTTGCGAAAATTAAAATAATGTTAATCAAGTTGAAGAGCGTGCAGCAAGTCTCTCTCTCACTAAGTGGAGAGCGCAAGAACTTTGTATACAAAAAAAACGTGCAAAACTTGCTGAAGGTGTTCAGTGAATCCAGCCTAATAGCAGACCTGGCCAATTTGCACTACTTTTGCATTACCATTAAATTAATGAAAATTTATTATAGTGTAAAAATTTTTGCATTACCATTAAATATAACAGATTTAGTGCACTAATTTTTACATTACACTAATTTCTTACCAAAGTAGTGCATTAATATTTAACTATCACTAGTGTATGATTAATAATGCACTAATATTGCACTATCATTAAAACGCATTGTGCAAAATGCACTATTATTGCATTGTCACTAACAAACTACCCAACCAATTTTGATGCAAGTTATTTTCTCAGATACTTACGAATTTATATATGCTTTAAAATATAAAAATAACATCTATTAGACGGGCGAGAGAAAAAAATGGAACGCTGTAGAAAAATAATTAATTGAAATGTCAAATAACCGTTTACAAAATCTTGAAACAGGCCAAAATATTATTATTGCAAGGTAGGAGTGACAGTACTTTTGCCGACCAGCATTTGTCAAAAACGCATAGAAAAAGAGACAACTAAAATTTGTTTTCTTATTAATTTCATTTCCTTCTGCTCCTATTTAATTTGTAGATTCAACAGAAGACATAGAACAAAACTACACCAGACAACAATTGGATCTGTATTTGGCAGACAACTATATATCATTCGGATGCTTTCAGAGATTTTCCCTAATTCGGGAGGTTTTTTTAAAATACAATACACCTCTGACTCCAATCTGCTCCAGTCGAGCGCTTGTTTTCTTTTGCTGGCATAGTAAATACGCCTCGCAGGCGGAGTCTTTCACAAGAAAACTTTAAAAGCTTAGTTGTAATTTGGGAAAATAACTTAGATTAGAAGTTTCACCTTAATTTGAAAAATATTTTAGTTTTGGTTGTTACATTGAATTATTTTTGATAAAGTTTAGTTGGATTTTATTCAATAAAAAATCTTTTGCATAACCCCATAATGCTTTTTAGTGATTTATTCGTAATACGGTTTAGTGATATTACAATATTAGGGCATAATTTATCATACACTTTAATGATAGTTGAATATTAATGAATTACTTTGACAAGAAATTTGTGTAGTGTAAAAATTAGTGCACTAAATCTGTAATATTTAATGGTAATTGAATAAATTTTGCATTATCATTGATTTGATTTAATTACGGAAAAATCATCAATGCATTACCTCATTTAATGCAATACGCCCAGGTCTGCCTACTAGTAAAGTCATTATTAAATACTAGGTAATCGTGAAAATATCGCATCAATGGTTGTACCATATCTAGTCGTTCCCAGTGTTCTACCAGAACATAAATCTAAATTAACGTCTTCTTTTAAAAATTGCATTATGGTCAATCCTTAATCTGTATGATGAAAGAATTGAAAATTTGCTTAAATTTTTCATATCTCGTTTGTTTCTTGACACCAGATATTTCGTCTTATCTGCATTTACTAAAAGACCCATGTGACTCGACTCTTTTTCTTATTTGGAGAGTGCTGCACTAACTTCGCGTGTGTTATGGCCAATGACACTCTTGTAGAATATGGTGCCGCTTTCAGCTTTCTCAGAACAACACCTCGAATGATCCTCTCCATAATTTGATTAAAAAAGTCGCACGATAAAGAATCACCTTGTCTGAAACCTCGTTTGGTAGCAAATGGTGGGGAGAGATCCTTCCCGCTCTTAACTGCGCTGCTGGTGTTGCTAAGGGTCATCCTGCATAGACGGATTAATTTTGCAGGTATACCAAATTCAGACATTAGACTATCCAAGGCGGCTTTGTAGTCGACAAAAAGATGGTGGATGTCGATTTGTTTTTTTAGGGTCAAAAATTTGTCGTAGCGTGAATATCTGGTCGGTGGTAGATTTTTCAGGTCTGAAGCCACACTGATAAGGCCCAATCAATTGGCTTACGACGGGCTTCAGTCTTTCACATAATACGCTCGACAGGACCTTAAATGCGATATTTAGAAGACTTATCCCACGGCAGTTGGCACAAATAGTGGGATCACCTTTCTTGTGGATTGAGCAGAGTAAGCTGAGGTTCCAATTATTTGGAATGCAGTCTTCCAACCATATTCTGCATAGAAGCTCGTGAATGTATTTAAATAGAGCTACGCCTCCGTTCTTAAACAGCTCAGCGGGTCAACCATAGGCTCCCCGGCTTTGTTGTTCTTAAGCCGTGCTATGGATGTCAAGATTTTATTATAGTCAGGAAGCGGAACTTCAATGCTGTCATCCATAATTGGGATTTCCGGGATATCATATCTGTGGGCGGGATTGTTGTCATCATCGCTATTCAAAAGACAAGAGAAGTGTTCCCTCCATAACGTCAGTGTACTCTGGATATCTGTCACTAGATTCCCGTTTTCATCCTTACAGGAAGAGGCCCTGGCCTTAAGCCATTGGCCAGGTGTCCTATCTTTTCGAAAAATGTTCGGGCTTCATTCCTGTCGCCATACATCTCAATCTTCTCACAATCGCGTTTTTCTTTGTGCCTCTCTTTTTTTCCGCCTGAAACTGCAGCCTAGAACCTCTACTAAAAGAAGTTTCAAATTACGCCATAGATTTTCAGAATTATGTTTTGTCGGTGACTTTAATCTGAATATTCTTGTTAATGATAATTCTTGCATAAACTTAATCAACAATTTGGCGCAAGTGGGTCTCAATATAGTTAATTTGATTTCTCCAACTCGGTTTGCCAACAATGCCTGCCCAAGTTTACTAGATTTATTTATTGTTTCCGATTTATCATCAGTTTTACTGTTTGACGAATTATCATTTGTTTCAGATCACGATCTAATTTTTTGTACATTGGACATGGATCTATCTTCTGTTGCCACTGATACCACTTTTTCCTTTCGCAACTTCAAATCTATTGATTATGCATCACTGTATGTTGACTTGTCTCTAATAAACTGGACGGATTGTTGGTTCTTTTCCTCGGTTGACGAAAAATTAAATTTCTTTGTTAGCAAAATATCTGAACTTTTTGATAATCATGTTCCCCTTTGTACTCGCCAAATCACCAATGCATCTTGCCCCTGGTTCACGTCTTCTGTGAAAATTGCCCTAAAAAAGAGAAGCAAAACCTACAGCAGGTGGAAGCGCAATCCAACTATGCTGAACTGGGAGGAACACAAACTTGCTAGAAATGAAGCTACCTCAGCCGTTAGATCGTCAAAAAAAATATTCTTTTTGTCTAAATAAGATCCCTCTTTATCATCTAAACAGCTATGGAATAATTTAAAACGCATTGGGATTTCTAATAAAAAGAACGAACCTTGCCAAATTGATCCTAGTGTACTTAACGATTACTTCGTTTCGAGCTCGGGCTCTGCTGAATCTCCAAAATCAATTCATTCAAATATATCTGCTTCGAATTTTTCCACTCAGTTTAATTTTAACGCAGTTTGTGAATTGGATGTCGCACGCTGTGTGTCTAAAATTAAGTCGAATGCTTCCGGTGATGATGGAATATCCATTAAGTTCATTAAAATCATATTGCCTTATGTTATCAGTCCGCTTGTGCACATAATTAATCATAGCTTCACAACCTCGTGTTACCCTGTAAAATGGTAGGCTGCCACTATTATACCAATTGCAAAAAAATCGAATCCCATCGAACCCGCTGACTTTCGGCCTATAAGTTTGTTATCCTCAATTTCAAAAGTTTGTGAGTCTTTAATGGCGCAGCAGATCTCTAATCACATTAATACACTCAGCCTAATGTCAAATCTTCGGTCTGGTTTTCGTCCAGGGCATAGCTGTTCCACTGCTATTGTCAAAATCTTGGATGATATTAGAATACCTTTCGATAAAGGACACGTGACCTTACTATGCTTACTAGACTTTTCTAAAGCGTTTGACACCGTGAACCATGATATACTGTGCAAGAAACTCAAGGCAAACTTTGGATTTTCTGACACATCAGTTCGTTTCATAAAAAGTTATTTAGGCGGAAGAACACAGCGCGTAAAAGTGGGTAACAACTTCTCAACGTATAAAAACACGTCCAATGGAGTTCCCCAAGGCTCAGTACTTGGCCCATTACTTTTTACAATGTTCATTAATGACATCTTCAACAAGTGCAATAATGTCTCAATGCATGCATACGCTGATGATCCACTGCTGTATTTGTCCAGACCTGTAGGGCTAATCGAAGATTTGTGTGTAAGAATAAATGAAGATTTGAATATGATAGCAGCATGGGCTAAAGACAACATGCTTAAGCTAAACACTCAAAAATCGTACGTCCTGCCGATCTGTAAAACTCCCCTCTTTAATCTCGATCTTCCCTCTATTCTCCTCAACGATGTCGAACTGAAAGCTGTTAGTAAGGCTTCCAATCTTGGTTTTTATATAAATACTTCCCTGTCCAGTGAGGACCATATAAACTCTTGTGTGAGTAAAGTCTACTATTTATTGAGAAATCTGAAAATGACTGCAGCATTTGTTCCCATCGAAACCAGACGAAAACTAGTCGTGTAACTGCTATTGCCAATTATTACGTACTCTGAAGTCGTCTATAGCAATCTGGATTCACGGTCATCTCACAAGTTGCTTGTTGCTCTGAATAATGCTGCCCGTTATGTCTATGGCATAAAAAAGTTTGACCATATATCATTCTACCGCAACAAATTACTTGGTCGTTGCCTATTTCGCTACCATGAAGCGCGAAATTGTCTATTCCTGCATAAGATTATATACTCGCGTTGTCCACTTTACCTCTTTGGAAAACTTAAGTTCTGTAGGTCTAGCAGAGGTATGAATTTCTTGATTCCGAGCTTCTTTTACAAAAACTCTAGCAGACTGTTTTTCGTCAGTGCAATCATATTGTGGAATTCTTTGCCTAATCACATTAAGATTGTTTCCAACTATAGAGCCTTCAAGCATTTAATTTTAAACTACTTTTCTTAACTCTTATCTATCCTCGTTTTCTTTTTCTTGCTTCTCCCTTTTAAGATCTTTCGAAGTTGCAATTAATTTGCCATTATCTTTAAATTATGACCTTGTCACTTTCTTGTTAAAATTGTCAAAATTGTTGATTTTTACTTATAAAATTTATGAACTCATTTTTATTTCTAAATTTTAAATTTTACAATTACTTGTTTTTTCTAATATAATTTTAATTTTCATTTTGATTTTCATTTTATTATTAATTTTCATTTTGATTTTAATTTTAAATATTTAGTTTTAAGCTTATTAGTTGTTATTTACTTGAATCTGCGGCATGCAAAAGAAATCTATTCTAATATACTTACATATGTGCTCAATAAATACAAATACAAAATACAAAGGCGTCTCTCGTCCCTCCTATTCTCTCTGTATCGCTCCCACGCAGCACGCGTTACAACACTCGCGTCGCGACACTCTTGGCCGTGCCACTGGTTTCAGCGGGAGCGGTGGTAGCCGCATAGACTGAGAGATGTGTGCCCACTCCGCGCATATATCGTCAATCGGAGGAGTGCTTTCTTGAAGCAGGAGTGAGAGCCGAGTGGCGAAGGCTTCGGCTGTCTGTTTTGATTGCAGCTTGTCGACGCCTAGCTTTCTCTGTGTAGGGTTGCGCACATTCTTTGCAGCGCACAGACGTGTACGGATCTTAGCTGAGACAAAATAACGATCCGAGTCTATGTTAGCACCACAGATCGAGCGTACATCTAATACACTGGAAGGGTGGCTTCCGTGATCAATTTTGTTGCGTGTTTTTTTAGTCACGGGAAAACCGGGTGGCCTTATGAATATTGAGATGCTTGAATCTAGTACTATTTACGACCATGTTTGGTGCTGCGGCAAAATCAATTAGCCTCATTCCGTTATCGGATGTGTTGTCGTGGAGGCTGAGCTTTCCGACTGTTGGACCAAAGATGTTTTCCTTGCCCACCTTAGCGTTGAAGTCACCAAGCACAATTTTTATGCGTAAACGTCTTCAAGGTGCTCGTAAAAAGTATCTTTGATCTCATTGTCCTTGTCCTCTGTCGGAGCATGCGCATATATTAGGCTTATATGAAAGAATTTAGCCTTGATGCGGATTATGGCAAGTCGTTCATTCATAGAAGTGAATCGCAGGACGTGGTGCAGTAATCTCTTGCCAACTACAAATCCGCACCCAAACTCGTGCTTTTCCGCATGGCAATCCATTCCATCGTATTTCTTGGATTGCAGTGATATCAGCTTTGTATCTTTCCAAGATTTCAATAGAAATTTCTTGGATAGAGGCACCTTCCCAATTAAGTGTTCGGACATTACAGGTGCATATCCGTAAATCATTATCAGTTTTTCGTTTGCGGTGGTCGTCATTAGATTTGAGGATAATTTTTTTCATATTTCTTATGTAACTTTTCATTGAAATGGTTTTTTTACATGGTAGGCTTCAAACCCGATGCACTACCTATTTAAGGCTAGGTAACCCGCCGCTCAAATTAGCCGTCAAACTGACGGATGCCAGTTTGCCATTGCCCAGGGAACGCCACGTGGAGGTTTCAGTTGACTTGGGACGATTTCAACATGGATAATGCTGGCCTCGCCAGGTTGAGGCAGCCAGACACGTTGCCATGTGAAGGTTTGTTTCCCCTCAAAAAATGACATTAAAAAATAACTTATTCTGATTTAGTCGATATGTAAAAAGAGATGATTTTAGATCGTATTTATTTCTTTTAAGCTCTCCAACAGAGAATTCTTCAACAGAGAACTCTTCGGGAGATTCACAATAACGATAATAAATAAATTTTTTCAAAATATTTGGTAATAAGGTTTTTAAAATTATAACAATAAAGTGAAATAAAAAAGTTTGGCACAGATTAATTTCGTTTGTTTGAAATATCTTGGTCAAAATGCTTGCAAAGGGGTAAAAGAAAAAATGAGTAATGCTCAATTTTCAAGAAAAATCAAAAATGTTGACTATTTTAGCATAACAATTATTTGCTTGAATTTAGGTTTTTTAAGCTATGAGAATAAAGTGAGATTAAAAAATTTTGTTTAACTTCAAAATTGTGGCTTTTTCATGCAAAAAAACCAATTTACTCAAAAAGCACTGAGAAAATTTTAATTTTTTTTGTTTTCATTTTTAAATTTGACCTCTTCTTCTATTTTTGTACATTGCATGTATGGGGTCGATGCACTGTATGTCGATACAAAAATCTGTCAATTTTTCTGCAAAATATTTTCGCAATAGTAATTTTTATGGAACATTTTATAATTTCTTCAGTCGTAGAACTAACATAAATTTTAAATTACTCAAAAAGAATTTTTTGAAAAATTAAAAATTAACTTTTTTGAACTTAGACATTTTAAATTTTTTGACATAATAAAAAATAATTATAAAAATGACGAGCTTGAAAAAAATTAGGTCTGTTCGCGTACCCAAAAGATTTTAAAAATTTGTACAAATTTTACAAAATGTTACAAGAAATCCGTTCGTTTACCCAAAAAACTTGCAAGTGAGAAAGAAAATAAGAGAGTACGATTTTTCTCTTCAGTCCAGTTTTGAAAAGTTTTTGCTGGCTGACTTTCTACTTCATAAATTTCATAAAATTTCATAAAATAAAATTTCATTAAAAAAAAAAAATTCAGAATTTTCATAAAATAAAAAAAAAAACAAAAGTCTAAAACAGATGTTTTAAATGTACAAAATAAATAAAAATTGGTTAAGCAGATAAAATTATTCTCTTTTTTACATATTTTTAACATATATATCATGAGCATATGTTGAATTTGTCATGCGAAAAATTTTTTCGTCTCTTTTCAAATTTTAAAAATAAGCTATTTCCTGAAAGTCGTGTTTTTTTCTTTTTCTTTGTTATTTTCTTTTCAGCTTTCTGACAGTTCGACATACATTAGGTACAAATTTTCTGTTCGGGTACTTTTTAGATTTTCATTGGTTTGCGAGAGAATTTTTTTCTTACTCTCAAAAAATTGTTACTGGCAAGTTTTTGCTGTAAAAGTACGCGAACTGACCTATTGTATTCTTAATTTTTCTGATGAAAATTTGGCACCATGACAGAAATTATATAAAGATTAATGAAATGATAAAAATTAACCCTTAGGCAATTCACAAGGGGTTGATAAGTTGTTTGTTGTATTGTTGTAAGTGAAAGGTTTTATAATTATCTACCCTATAAATAAAGCAATTTCTTTGAAAATTTGGTTGTAGTTTTTATTTATAGTGGTTGTATGATGTGTATAAAATTGCCGTCATCAGGCCGGAAGTACGCCTACCTCACATACAAAAGTTATTTTTTGGACCTCACTTGGACGCCGACCTGGGAGGTAGGCGTTCTTCTGGTCTGATCGCGCCAATTTTATGCACATCATACAATTTCTATAAACAAAACATGCAACCAAAATTTCAAAAAAATCTCTGTATACAACAATAACAATAAGCCTTAATATGACGTCATATGAAATCAAAAAAGCCGTAAGTTACCAAAAATTCAAAATCGACTTTTTGATTGATTATGATGCACCGCAAAATTGTACACTCCTACAGCTAAAATCGGCGATTTTATTAATAAAATTCTAAAAGCCCTTAGTGCTCCTTTTATTTTATTTAATGTAATTTGTTTTATTAGTTGCCCTTATTTAAACCAATGAATGATATGTGTGGCAGTTGTGTACCATATAAAGCAAAACCAATAACTGAGGGTCAATAAAACAGTCATAGATCCGAAATTGATGATATGATACTTAAAAAGTTTTTCGCTTCTCCTGTAAAATTTTTTAAATATAACTTACGGCATTTTTGATTTTATATGGCGATAAGCTCTTTAAAAGAGAAAGGAGAGGGGCGCGAGGATAATAAGGCCATCTGTTCAATTTTAGAAAAAAAAAACACGCTTGAAGGCGCGCGTAAAATAGGCTAAAAAGTAAAGTAAATTTTGGAAAAAAAAATTTGACATATTCTTGAAACATATATGAAGTAATTTATAAAAAACAAAAATTCGATTCTCAAAAAAAAAACTTAGATAAAATACAGCCTTAAAGGCAGTACTCACTTTTAAGCAAAAAATTTTAAGGAATATCAAAAATAACCACTTTACGAATCGAAATCGATGAATGCTGCTATTATTTTGACCACTCAAAACCAATGAACACTGAATAATGAGCGACTGAAAAAACCAGTATAGCGTGTATTAGGATGGTTAAAATAAAAAGTACTTTTTCGCAAAAATTTTATTATCAAAATATGAAAACCAAAATTTAAAAAAAACAAATTTTAAAATAAATTTTAAAAGGTGGAAAGCCTGTGGTAAAAATGTAGTCATGGCAGCCGTATCCGCCGTTTTATCTTAAAATTCTGACATCAGATTCCAAATCAACACCTGTAGAAAACTTTAAAACTCGTAAAAAACATCTTCTTAGGTGGCAGTCCTGTGATAAAAATTTATGTGGCAACCCTATCCATCATTTTGAACTTAAAAACTATATCAGATTCGAAATCAAATCCGTTATCAGATTTTCAAAATCACAAACTTTCGCAATACAATACAAAAAAAAATAGAGGTGGCAATCCTATCCGCCATCTTGAATTTCAAAATCCTGACACCAAATTCGAAACCAGCGATTCCATAAAACCACCAACCACGATGTCTCTCGTAGACAGCGCTTACATACAAAAGGTTTCATTTTTTTTGTTACAGGTTTATAAACAAAAACATTTCACTATACATCACGTATACATTTGTTACATGCTTATAAACATGTATACGGGTTTTTGAAACCTCTCTCTCTTGGAACCAGATTTGAAACTGACAAATATTTCGGTTGTTGTACATTTTACCTGTTAAATTTGAGATAACACAAACGTGAACTTGATTTGAAAACTCAATTTGTGCCCAAACAACACAATTGTGTTATATAATTTTAACTTGTCGTGAAATCAACAAAAGTCATGACTATCCCGAAATCAAACGATCGCAAACGCAACTGAGTACCATTACAAGCATTACCCCACTATAAAAACATAACAAAACTAAACATGATATGATATGTGCACACTCACCCGCCGACATGCTTCGAATCTATTTGAGGTATGCGACGACACTGAATTTTTAATTTTTTGCCGAATATTTTGCAACACTTCAATCATCACAGCGGACAAAACAATATATACCACAATCGATGCTTTCAGGTCTTTACTCCAAGTTTTGTATAAATCACTCAAAAATTAACTTTGAAATCACATCTCACAATCGCTTAACTTGGGTCTGAAAGGGTTAATCCAGCACTAGATATTTTTCGTTATTTTGCCGTTTTCAATCCCAGATAGGTTTACTAGTTGTATTATATTCTCAAACATCTACCACTCATGATCAATTAAACTATATTGATACTCTTTGTATGTTTATTTAGAGAACATCTATATTTTTTCAAAATTTTATATGCATTTTATTAATTTTATTAATATAAATTATAATTCGTCTGGACGTGTTTTAATTTTATTCTATTAATTTAAAAAAAAATGCATATTAAAGGATTATTTTTGAGCTGAGGTGCAAAAACTACCATCAGTTGGGATCAGTTATAACAAAATCGTAGCATTCTCACGAAAAAATTTCATTACAATTTTCATCCACAGCAACCTTTCACAAACACTCTTTACGTCACGTCATTTATTAAATAAAAACGAACTAAATAAAGCAACCTTAGAGTAGATTTGAAATTAAGATAAGGTTATGGCAATCACGAGCATATTTTTTTTTTAATAAAAAACTTGTGCTTATTATAGTTACAAATAAAAACCAAGTGTTCAGTGCCTTGTCTCAACAAATAGAAAAGAAAAATGTACTTCAACGGAATAGCTGACTGGAATCCTTAGTCAATGGTATCAGTTAAATGCTAAAGAAAAACTATTTTTATATTTTAAACAGTAAGATATAAGTGAATTCAAAGTTTTCTCATCTGTATTCAATTCAAAGAATTAAAAGTTTTCAAAGAATTTTTTGTTCCAAGTATTAAACAACACCGAGAATGGCGGACCACACAACTTTTAAACTTTACAGTTACACTTAAGAAAGATAGTCTAAAGTTTGAATGAAAAATTTTAAGCCATATAATGGATGTGCAAACTTCAGACAGAATAGTATTTATAGCTGTTAGCCATAAATAAAAAAATGTGGTAGAATTCAAGGAAAATTTCAATATTGAATATGGTAAAAAGAGGCGAGATTGTAGACTAGGCCAAGAATTTTTCATTTTTATTTTTTAGTTTTTCTTATGTTTCATGATCAAAAAAATCCTAGTGCTCAGAGATGACTAAGTTAAATATGGATAAAAAAAGGAAAAGTTAAAATCGACTGATGATGTTTAAGAGAATTACTTTTGTTTTTCTTCATTATGATTAAAGTCATAAAAAAAGAAGTCACAAAATAAGTCAATGTACTAGCTGGTTATTATTCAACTAAGGACTGCGTTGAATTTAATTGTCCATCACAAAAATTGTAATATCTTTTGAAGAAGTATTCCAAATTTTGTAAACATTAGCATATTATTTCAAGCATTTTTTCAGATTAATATTAAAATATAATACATAAAAAAGAATTAATTTTTTTAAAGAAAACTTTACACAAGCGTCAGTTACGAATTTTTGCTATTAACTTTACATTTGCAAAAAATAAAAATGTGTAGAACATTTTTAAACCCGCATATTTTCAAAACAACCCTCACTCGATACTATCGTTACTGACAAGTAAAGGTCCCCAGGTGTCACTCGCCGCTTTGAATGATTTTCGGATATGTGATAGAGGACAAAAATCTAAGGTTGACGTATTTTTTTATACGTGAATTCAACATAAAATATTACCTGACATTAAATCTGAAGCTAGTAAAAAAATTTTAGATTTTGGATCTTTATGTTAGAAAGTTATGTTTTGACAAGTTATGACAAAATATTTAATCGACAATATTTTCTTCCATAACAGTATTCAATTTTATAAAATTACGTCTCTTAATAAGCTGCTTGTATTCTTTGTGTTTCCATCAAAGAAACTGCTTCAAAAAATTTGCTAAAAAGGATTTTATAGTTCAACTGTTTAATAATGTAATTGAGCTTTTGTGTACTTTCTTAATGACTGCAATTTTTTGACTGTATTAATTGGGTCAAAGAAAGGGTAATTTCATGACAAAAGGTTATGATGCTTTGTAATGTAGTTAACAATTCTTCAGGGATAAAAAATATTTCACATTTTTTAACGCAAGCTTTTTTGTTTGATTGTTTTTGTTGATTTTGCATTTATTGTGAATGAAAAAGGTGACAGTGCAAATTTTTGTTATGAATATTAGGTTATTTTTATATTCACTTCATGACTATAAAAAGTTGCCTAAAAAAACAATATGCTACATTTGCATATGCTACCTACTAGGTACAAAACCGGCATTTTTTTTTTTTTTTTTTGGAAAGGCAAAAGGCGTATTTAATTTAGGAGGCATTTTAGATCCTCCTATAGACCGTATAACCAAGGGGTATTTTCAAAACTAAGGACGAAAATGGTGCCAGTTGGAAACTCCAAGCGTAGCACAGTGTGAGCTAAATTTTTGTAATATGATTCCTTTGTTAATTTTTAATAAAAAATTGTTCAGCAGTTGGGGTCTATCTGAAACAACCTCTTATATACATACAGGCTGTCTTATTACATTGTCCGTAGAGAAATGTAAAATCTCATATACTAAATCATAGTTTTAAAATGTTCAACCTTGGAACACAAAATCGTATTTTTATATGCATTCAGGCTTACATGCTGATAAACTTGGGCCAATGTTATTTTGTAGGATCTCGTAGAGTTCCTTTTTTGATGCAAATATTTAAAAAAGTTGCAACTAAATTTTTGTATATATATATATATATACAAGGTGGCGCTAAAGTAATCCTCCTATCAGAAAATGCTATGAATTTTGCGATTGGCCCCTAATGTCAGTTCTGTTTTGACATTTGTGTAGTAAACACATGCAAAATACACGTTAATAAACAATGTTACGCTACACTGCTCTAGAACGCGGAATATTGTTGACTATTTATTTGACCAATAATCGGTCGGTGACTTTGGCACAACGTGAATTTCGTCGCAGATTTCCTGGCCGTCCAACGCCTACTGGTGAAACACTGCGACGTTTAGCCGCTCGCCTCGAAGAGACTGGCACAACACGAGATGCTGCCAGGCGTGGCAGACCCCGGAGTAGCCGTTCTGCAGAGAATATTGCTGCTGTAGCCGAGGATGTCATGGAAGCGCCGTCGACATCGACCATACGACGTGCCACGCAAATGGGTATCAGTCGACGGTCTTTACAGCGAATTTTGGTACAAGATTTGAAGATGTTTCCGTACAAAGTCCAGACGGTGCATCAGCTGTTAGCTGCTGACTACCAATCGCGTCTAACATACGCTCAAGCCATCCTTAATCACCACCAAGAGGAAGATGATTTTTCATCAAAAATAATCATGAGTGATGAGGCCCATTTCCATCTTAGCGGGTACGTAAATTAGCAAAATGAAAATCCGCGTGTAACCCACGAAGAGCCATTACACCCGCTCAAAGTCACTGTATGGTGTGCTGTTTTCGCTGGAGGAGTCATCGGACCTTTTTTCTTCGAAGACGTCGCGGGCCAAACGGTTACTGTGAATGGTGAGCGTTACAGAGCAATGATCAACGAGTTCTTTTTGCCGCAACTTGATGAATTGGGATTGGAAAACATGTGGTTCCAACAGGACGGTGCAACGGCACACACTGCACGTGCCACAACCGATATGCTGAAGGATGCATTTCCCGGGCGCCTAATCTCCCGTTTTGGCGATTTGCACTGGCCAGCAAGATCGCCTGATTTGACCGCTCCAGACTTCTTTTTGTGGGGCTTTTTGAAGTCGCGGGCTTATGTCAACAAGCCTCAGACTCTTGCAGCTCTTAAGGACAATATCCGTCAAGAATGTGAGGACCTATCGCCGGAAGTTTTGGCCAAAGTGATGGAAAATGTCATAAAAAGGGCTCAAATGACAATCAACTGTGGCGGCGGCCATTTACATGACATCATATTCTCGACTTGATATAAAAAAAATTAAAAGACTAAATAAAAATAATCTACTATAATCTAAACTAAATAATAAGAATCAAAGTTTTTCATTTTTTTTTTTAAATTACAGCCAAAAAACATCGCAATGTTACTTTTGCGCCACCCTGTATATACAGGGTGTCCCAGACTTAGAGTATTATAATGTGGGGGCTGATTCCTCGTGATGAGGCGAGCAAAAAATCGTATGGGTGGGTGTGGTCGCAAATGCCCCCCTAGGGGGCTAGGAGTGAAAAACAAAAAAAATAGTTGTCGTTACGTTTTAATCCATAGCGAACATATCCCTGCAACGATTAAAAAAAAAAAAAACTTTTTGAAAAGAAAATTAAATTTGCTTTAAGTTAATAGTGCAAAGTTTTTCCATAAAGTCATAAACAAAAAATGTATCGCTACCTTAATATAGAAAGGCCCTATATCAAAAAGCCCTAACTCAATAGGAAAAAAAACTTTGTAATAAATAAAGTTCTTTAGTACCGAATTTTTTGCAAACGTTTTTTTTTTATTAAAAACTATAAGTGATGTAATGATGTTACAATTTTTTTTACTGCAGAAATTGCAGAACGTCGTTTTTTATTTAGTTTTTTCTTCTTCTATAATTTAAAAAAAATTGAGTTAGGGCCTTTCTCTATTAAGGTAGCGGTATAAGCATCTGAAGTCAAAAAATAGGTTTTTTTCTTTAAAAATTCAACTTTCAAGGCAATTTTCTCAGAAAAAACCCAAATGTTTTATTATTTTTTATGACGCAGTTTTTTTCCTTGGTCAATTCTCTAAAAACCCGTCATACATTGTTTATACTTCAGAGATAATATTGTTTGTATAAAATCGATTTTCCGATCTTACCACTTTTTCCTCCCACTGAGGTACTTAATGCAAGCAATCGACTTTGTTTTTTTGTTGCTAACAATAACTAGTAAAACAGTTAGATTTAACGGAATTAAGAAAAAAAAAAAGCAATTTCTCATTATTAATTATTAATTATTATTAATTATTATTAAATTTTATTAATTATTAATTATTATTATTAATTATTATTAAATTTTTTCATTGGAGGAGCTGAAAAATAAAATTAATGCTGCAACAGGTGATATTCGTAGCGTACTCCGGAATATGAATCTGGAGCAAGAGTCAAAGAAAAGGGCACAAGCATGCCTCAACGTTAGGGGCGGAAACTTTGAGCAATTTCTTTAAATCACTTGTTTACGTTTAATTATGAAGAATAAATGAACTTTTTTTACTTAATTCCGTTAAATCTAACTGTTTTACTAGTTATTGTTAGCAAAAAAAAAACAAAGTCGTTTGCTTGCATTAAGTACCTCAGTGGGAGGAAAAAGTGGTAAGATCGGAAAATCGATTTTATACAAACAATATTATCTCTGAAGTATAAACAATGTATGACGGGTTTTTAGAGAATTGACCAAGGAAAAAACTGCGTCATAAAAAATAATAAAACATTTGGGTTTTTTCTGAGAAAATTGCCTTGAAATTTGAATTTTTAAAGAAAAAAACCTATTTTTTGACTTCAGATGCTTATACATTTTTTGTTTATGACTTTATGGAAAAACTTTGCACTATTAACTTAAAGCAAATTTAATTTTCTTTTCAAAAAGTTATGGTTTTTTTAATCGTTGCAGGGATATGTTAGCTATGGATTAAAACGTAACGACACCTATTTTTTTTGTTTTTCACTCCTAGCCCCCTAGGGGGGCATTTGCGACCACCCCCACCCATACGATTTTTTGCTCGCCTCATCACGAGGAATCAGCCCCCACATTATAATACTCTAAGTCTGGGACACCCTGTAGATTATAATATCTACGGTACTCAAACATAATTAATACTAGTAAAGAATGGAGCTACGGCAGGGTACTGAAGCTAAAATACCCTCCCGCGGCCTTACTGAAGTATATTCAAAGTCTTTAGCTGTCTATAAAATGTTTTATGTATTATCTGCAAAAATATTTGTGTCACACGATTAATTTAATTTTCACCTTATCTGCCACATAGAGTAATTTGTGGACTACTCAATTTGCTAAAGAATATGTTTGCAAAATTTGATTGATATGTGCAAATTCATACCGACGGTGTAAAATAATTTCGTTTAGAGTTAAACTGCCATGCCCCCATTAAACTCCGCCCAATTTTCTAGACTACTGGCTACTCATTATTCCAAGGAGTATGTGTGGAAAATCTCTGAGGGTGTTCGAGAGGAAAGTTTTTCGCAAAATCTTCGGTCCTGTTCGAATCAGCGATGACTATCACATCCGAATGAGCTCTACGAAAACATTGACATCGTTCGGCGTATAACTGTGCAGCGACTACGCTGGCTGGGTCGTGTCCATCGTATGGACGACGAAGCTCCAACGAAAAAGGTGCTCGACGCGAGGAAGCCCTAACCGCACTTAGTGTATTCGATTGGAGAAGGCGCGCGCGAAGCAGAGGCGCCTGGCGAGAGCTGGTGAGGTCGACCGAAACCCGAACACGGGTTGTTATGGCCTCCTAAGTAAGTAAGTAATGTGTGAAAAATTTGGAAGAAGACGGAAAAGGCTATAGAAGGAGTTCGATTTAAATTAAAGTTGCACGCCCCTGTCCAATTCCGCCTAATTTTCTATTTTAATCACTGCTCATTATTCCAAAGAATATATTTGCAAAATTTGGTTGGAGACAGAAAAACGGTGTAGAAGGAGTTCGAGTAGAATTACATTGACACGCCATTTTACCAATCCCACCCATTTTTGTAGGCTTAAAATTTATCATTATACTAAAAAATATATGTGCGAAATTTTGGTTGAAATCGGAGAAACGGTGTAGATGGAGCTAGTTTAGAAAAAAAGTGCTACGCCCCTGTCTATTACCGCCCAATTTTATAAACTTAAGATTGCTCAAATTTCCAAGGATTATATGTGTAAAATTTGGGAGAAGTCAGACACACGATGTATCAGAAGTTCGATTAAAAGTAAAATGCCACACCTACTTTTCTAGTCTAAAGGCTCTACATTATACCGAAGAATATATGTATGGGTTGGGTAAATAATGTGGGCGGAATTTGGGTGCATACAGAAACGATGTCATTCAGTTATATATATTTATGAAAGTTTTTCTATTTTGATGACGTCACTTTGTATGGGAGGTAGGCGTGGCGTTCATCCGATTTTACCAAATAGCATAGAGATGGTTTATGTTAAATATCAAAGCTTATTATTATTATTTATTTAGGATTGTGGTGTACCATAAGACTTAGTCTTTTTTAGTACTACATGATTACTTATCACTATTACATAAATTGATTTGATTTAAAACTAAAAATAAATTTAAATCTGCATTTAAAAGAGATATAATTTAGATTAATATAAATAATAATGTGACTTAATTAATTATTAACATACAATTTCCTGAAATATATATTGACTTATAGAATACACATTGGATAATAAGTAAAGTAAAGGAAACAGAGCAAGTTGAGTTCCAGAGAGAGATAAGATTTAAATATGCAAAATTTAAAGACATTTCTTTAATTTTTAAATGTAAAGAGATTTTACGTTTTAAATAAAGCCAATTTGTATCTGATGTGGGCGTGGTTTTATCCGATTTTACGAAATATCATAGTGATAGTCTTCATGATATATCAAAGCCTATGTGCAAAATTCCAAGACAGTTCTGTAATTTAAGCAGATTTTTAAGGGATTTTACGGTTAATATAAAGCCACTTTGTATGGGAGGCAGGCGTGACTTTCATCCGATTTTTTTCAATTTCTTAGTCAGGATTTATATTAAAGTTCAAAACTTACGTGCAAAATTTCAAGGCATTTCATTCATTTTTGTGGATTTCTAATTGATTTTACGGTTAAAATAAAGTCAATCGCCTACGGAAGGTAGGTGTGGTTTTCTTCGATTTGGCTCATTCTCGATCTTGTTCTTTATGTTTTAGAAAACAGCTTATATTTTGAATTTCATCGCGATGACTTTAAAATTAAGACCGTAATCGTGATCACAGACGGTCACACGGAAATCAACTCAGGTGGTGATGCTAATCAAAAATAAATATACTTTTCCTTACTTGCCACGCCTCCTTATTGGCTTTACAAACGGAATGACAAAGTTAATATACCCCATACGCAGGGAAACGCATTGGGAAATAAAAATGAATATTCTGTGATTCACAAAGACCCGCATTAAAAAAATATAATAATTTTTTGCCTGAATTTTTCGAAAATACTTCATTTTCTTTCTTTTAAGAGCAGGCTGCATTTCCAAAAGTTAATTTTCCCTTTTTTTGTGAGTTTTAAATGCGTTCAGGGAAAAAGGGAAAGTAGGCATTTATTCTTAGTTATAAATGTTTTTTAATTAATATTATGTTAAAAAACATCCTAAATGTTTTGAATTTTTTCTTCACATTTCTTGTACGAACTTACATGTGAGAAAGTATGCCGAAGTGATTCACTAGTCTCAAACCATTGATTCCCGGATTTATGTTCAATATTTTAATGAAAGCTGCAACATATCTTCGAGAAAGCTTTTTTCTACGACCGTAAAGCGATTCGATTGTGATGGATTTTGAGTCGATTTAATTTCTTATAACATTCTTTATTCGTATTTATTCCAAAAAATTACTTATTTTTGCTTCTAAACTCATATTCACAAAACACGTCAGCTCAGATTTTCAAATAGTGATCAATTTTTTAATGTTTATAACACTATTGCTACCGATGCCAAAGCTCTTTAACCAACACTGCTATCAACACTACTACGGTCCACTACTGCCGATGTCAATGACATTATGGGGCACTTGTTAGGTTCTGAAGTCTTTTCAACATTTTCTACAATACAGACGGAACAAAGTACAAATATTACATTTTTATTTGAAACACATGAATTAGTTCAATGATCTTTGTTCCAAACAGCACAAGCTCTACCATACAAGCGGCGTTTTCAAAACTGAAAATGATCGGTACACAAATTTTTAATATGTAGGAAATATTTGAGGGATTCAATGAAATAATTGTAAAGGTATTAATTTGTAAAATAGTATTAAATAATGGGAAGCGGAGTTTGAACCCCCAAAAATCCCCCCTTGGCTACAGGCCAGCTGTATAATTTTCGGTGTTATATGCTACCGCTTTTTCGTTTCGATTTGTTCCCTCTTGTTTTCTTGTGTTTTGGAAAAAGAGAGAAATTTAGTTTTCTCTTTCTTCTTGTGCATTGTGTCGTATGCAGCAAATCTACTCCAGCTCTCACTTACAATGTAAGGTACATGTCATCAGTACTTAAGTGCGCACAGTTAAACAAATTTTGTAAGGAATTCTATGCAGAGGCATTGCACTATATTTAAATACAGCATACTGAATTCATTAAATACATTTTTTAAATACATTTAGGCAATTCACAGTTCAATCTAATGTCTTAATATACTTATCCTTTAATGTATTAATTTTCGACAACTGTGAGGACAACTTAAGTGAAGAGTATTAATTTGTAGTTTCAAACCTGATTTAAATGAAAGCTGACTCAATTATGAAGGAGAAAGAAAAGATTTTGGATGGATTGTGTCTGCAGACATAAGCCAACTCTTTTTGATTCACGTAAGACAGCTGTTCACGAAAATGGCACATTAACACTTTACAAAAGCATGCCTTAGGCAGAGCATCGCACGAGCATAATATTTTTTTCTACGAACGAACGAACGAACGAACAAAATTTTAATTTCGATTTTCTACGAACGAACGAACATCAATTTTCTACGATTGAACATCAATTTTCTACGAACGAACATTAATTTTCTACGAACGAATGAACGAACATCAATTGTCTGCGAACGAACGAACGAACATGAATTTTCTACGAACGAACAAACGAACACGAATTTTCTACGAACGAACATCAACTTTCTACGAACGATCGAACGAACATCTATTCTCCACGAACGAACGAACAAAACATAAAATCTATCGAAAATAGTTTATATCGGCCGTAGCTAGACTCTTAGAGGGGTTAAATATATGAGCTAGTCCTAATATTTTTTGCCCCACAACATTTCTTTTGAACAAATCTACCCCCTATCTGCCACCCTTCCTTGGGACCCAATACAAAAAACATAAAAACTGTAGAAAATAGTTTATATCGGCCGTAGATGAACTCCTAGAGGGGTCAAATTCACGAGCTGGTTCTATTATTTTTTGCCCCTCAGCATTTCTCCCGAACACCCTTCTTTGGGTCCCCATACAAAAAAACAAGTATTTTTCTACGAACATGCACTTTCTACAAACGAACATCTATTTTCTACGAACGAACATATATTTTCCACGAACGAAGGAACGAACAAAATATTTATTTTATTTCTCTACGAACTAACAAAATATTTTTATTTTGTTCTACGAACGAACGTTCGTGCAAGGCTCTGGCCTTGGTGCGTGTATAAAAGTGGCAACATTTAACACACCGGCTTAACTCGTATTGACATGCAAAACAAAAACAAAAAATTAATAGGCAAAAGAGCACATTTCAGAATGAGCACAATAAACTTTAATTAGCATGAACTGTGAATTGCCCAATTATCTTTAATAAATAGTCGATTTTTATACCCCAACGCGTACTGCGTAAGGGGTATATTAACTTTGTCATTTCGTTTGTAACGCCAAGAAAGAGGCGTGGCAGGTATAGAAAAATATATATCTTTTTGATCAGCATCACCTCCTGAGTCGATTTCCGTGTGTCCGTCTGTCTGTCCGTCTGTCCGTCTGTTGACACGATTACAGCCGCAATTTTAAAGATACGCGATGAAATTCAAAATATAAGTTTATTTTTAAAAACGAAATATCATGTTCGAAAATGGGCCAAATCGGATGAAAACCACACCTACCTCCCATACAAAGTGACTTTATATTAACCGTAAAATGTCTTTAAAATCCACAAAAATGAAAGACTTGGCTTTATTTTAAAAGTAAAATCTCTTCAAAATCTGCTCAAATTAAAGAAATGTCTGAAAATTTTGCATATAGGCTTTGATATATTACATAGAGCAGCACTATGATATTTGGCAAAATCGAATTAAAACCACGCCTACCTCCCATACAAATTGGCTTTCTTTTAAACGTTAAATCTCTTCAAAATCAACAAAAATTAATGAAATGTCTTTAAATTTTGCATATAATATTTATATAATATGAACCATCTCTATAATATATGGCAAAATCGGATCAAAACCACGCCTACTTCCCATACAAAGCGACGTCATCAAAATAGGAAAACTTTCGTTAATATATAAAACTGAATGTCATCGTGTATGTCGTGGCTAAAGTCTTTGAATATACTTCAATATGGCCGCGGGGGGGTATCTTAGCTTCGGTACCCTGCCGAAACTCTACCCTTACTAGTTTCATATTTACATTTACCACTGATTTCTTAAGACTTAAAGCCTTTTTTAAGGGGTTTTTTGAAACGACATGGAGTTGATTCAATGAAACAATGTTTTTTTAAAGACTTTGTTATTTTTTAAGATGCTGATAGAATCCAGATATCAATAAGATTTTAGAGCTGAATTACATAAGTTAATAGTTCCAATTAACGTTAGTTGAAAAATTAAAATAACATGTGAAAATAACATTAACAATCATCTAACATAAAAACGGAATAAACATTTTAAAAAGCGGGAAGAAGTCTCAACAAATATTCTGATTATTAAATTATTTCAAGAGGTTTAAAATGAAGGATTTTAAAAAATTGCAGAATAAAAAATTACTCAAAATAGAATACATTTCTGTATAAATTTGCTCATCAGTGAAACTTTGAATACCTTCTGTCATAGTGTTTCCTTCTAAAGTTTAATTACCAGCTACTTCTTAAAATGAAATGTCGCTTTTGCTATAACAACATAGAATTCAATTATTTTGTTTGCCAACTGTTTGATGCTACTACTGCTGCAAGAACCACGCGTCGCTACTTTCTCAAATAGTCATTCATTATAATAACCATGCCATTTGGTGGCGCATCATAGTGGAGGTTTGAAGAATGAGAAGAACTAAAAGTTTGCCTTAGTCAACCTCAGAAAGACAAAATTAATGATGTTGGCCTTTTATAATGTAGATCATATTTTCAATGTTGGCTTTAAGATGTTTCAATTTCTACGGAGAAATATGGTGTTAATAAGTATATGCTACATCATGTAACTGTAATTAATTCAAATAACTTAGAAACATTATTTATATGAACTTAAGACCAACGTGAAACTGAATTTGGGAGTTTAGTAAGAGAATATGAGAAAAATATTAACTGTTTGCATCAAAGTATGTTAAGAAATATCCAAGCTAATTTAGATTTTGATTGATTTTAAACCTTAACTAAAATTTATTATAACAACATACTAAAGTCTAACTAAATATTTGCTTTAAACTCAAATGAAATTGATAGATGACTTCCAGAAAAAGTTGTAGCTGACAAAGCTGGACAGCTTCTTTTTGTTAACAAGTAATAAAAGTAACTTAAGCAAAAGATTATGACAAGAAAACCAAAAGAAAAGAAAAAGTAAGAACAAATAAACAATAACAAGACAAATACTTGTAAACATTGTGTGACTTTTTCAAAGAATCAACAAGTGGTTGAATTGAATGAGCAACCAAAGCAAATAACATTGCATAACTTCAGGCGTTTTGAACACACACATACACAAAAACACATGCATCCCTGTAGGAACAAACTAACTTGTTTTTAAAAACAACTAGTTAAAAAACTAGTTTAAAATAAACTAGTATATGAAGCACTTTGAATTATATTAAGGCGGGATCCACTTCAATTCTAAATACCCTGTAGGAAAATCAACTAATTTAAAAGTAGTTGATAAAGTAGTTTTTTGTCAACCACAACTAGTTGAAATTCTGACTTTTTTCCATAGAACGAACTAACTTATTTTGTATGGTGATGTCCGCTAAATAAGTCAATTGACTGTCGTCTGCATATATTTTCAACTACTTGTGAAATTAGTTACATTTAAATAATTTTTTTAATTGCTTTAAAATAACCAATTGAAAACTATTACTGATGGCCAAAAGTTAATAATATTTGATGAAATAACAAGGTTAAATATATATAAGCTTGTAATCTAATAAAAATTTTCAATTAAAACATGCCAACATCAGAGTAGTTGCCGCCTTAATATAATTCAAAGTAGTTTATCAATCACTGGTTTTAAAGTTCATATACTGGTTTATTTTAAACTAGTTTTTTAATTAGTTGTTTTTAAAAACAAGTTAGTTTGTTCCTATAGGGTAGTTTTATTGCATTATATATGAAGTAATTGAAATACTACTTAGAAACAAGTGATTGATAAACTACTTTGAATTATATTAAGGCGGCAACTACTCTGATTTGGACATGTTTTAATTGCAAATTTAATTAGATTACAAGTTTATAAATATTTAACCATGTTATTTCATCAAATATTATTAACTTTAGGCTTCACTAAGATTTTGTTTCAAAAAGACATATTTTTTTTATTTACGACATTGAGCTGCAAGACAGACGTGGTAAACACACTTTATAACTGATAAACTGCCTCAAGACCCTGTGAAACGATTAAAAATTCTTTATTATTTAAGATATTTAAATTACAAACTGGTAGTGTTTAGCAAACATTGCACAATTTGGGCTCTATACGGAAATTGATGCATTGCTTAACCATTCAGCAAACACCCCCCCCCCCCCCCCACTTCAATAGTAAAGACGCACGCCTTTCCCTACGTAACGTCGAGTCTGCTCCATCACTTCATTGCGATTGACACTTAAAATAAGCACTAAGCAAAATATCGGTGTGTCCATCGACCATGATTAATGGTTGCAAAGCATGGAAAATCCCGCTGACACGCTTGTTTAGCTCATATTTTGAAATGAAGCATCATAAAGCTGGCTCGTGTTAAATAGCAGGCGCAGTATCCACACAACACCACGACACCTTCGCTCATGTACCCAGGCAGTGGCGTGCCCGTTTTTGAAAACTGCTTCCGTGGTACGCATGCTCACATATAAGCGCAGAGATCCTCCAGCTTCTGGCACAATCACCTAATGGAAACAGAAATATTCATTGGACTAAAGAAATAATGAAATTATATCTAACATCGCAGCGTACCTCTGTTGCGCTCCTTGAATGTAATTACTAGTCCTTTTTTGAATTAACTGGCAATAAAGTTTGGCATGAATAACTTTTGAATTATTTTAAAATCAATTAAAACACCACAAAGAACGACATTTCACAATTTTCCATTAAAAAACTCTGATCACTTTACATTTTGCTAACTTTGTTTACATTTTGCATTTTACATTTTGCTAACTTTACATTTTATTAACTTTGTTTACATTTTGCTATCAGATTTTATATTTCAGAATTTATTTGTGTCGACCAGGCATGATTTTTTGGCATGATTTATGTATTTATGTATTTATGTATTTTTCAAAACAGCCAAATAAATGATCTCTTTGATGTATAGAAATTTAAAATTTTTATGCTTTTAAATTCATCTTCGGTAAATGGAATATTAAATAGTTTTCAATTGGTTATTTTAAAGTAATTAAAAAAGTAATTTAAATTTAACTAGTTTAAGAAGTAGTTGAAAATATATGCAGACGAAAGTCAATTGACTTATTTAGCGGACATCACCATACAAAATAAGTTAGTTCGTTCTATGGAAAAAAGTCAGATTTTCAACTAGTTGTGGTTGACAAAAAACTACTTTATCAACTACTTTTAAATTAGTTGATTTTCCTACAGGGATGTTATTGTGTGTTTCACACTCAAGTTTGCTTGTACAATAGTTGTACAAACAGCGGTTGTAAATGTTTTTCAACAGCTGTAGCAGATATGAGTTCAACCTGAGGCAATGGATGTTGTAACGGCTAAATAGATCGATTGTATGAAATTTTGTTCTAGAAATGAAGTAAAACTTAATTAAATATGTGTTTTTTTATAACAATGGCCCATCTAATTTAAATCGACTTAAAAAGTGTTCATATTTAAGGAAAAATTGTTTACATCCAAATTTCAATAAAAAAGATTTGTATTCATTTAAAACAATATTTTTTGTTTAAATCATAAAATTGCGAATTAATATTTATAGGACCATTTTAAAAAAAAATGGCTCCTCAGAAAAAGAATTTCCTTTAAATAGTCAGACAGAATGATTGTGTCATGTATATCTCAATGTAAATGTTGCAAATAATTATGGATACCCACAATAACTGCCAACAGTCATTCATTCTAAGGCAGACTTTGCTTGTTTCCTTGAAAACATTTTAATTTTTTTCCCCCTCCATCTCATTTTCAACAACATCCGTTTGGCAAAAAATTCCAGACTTATGATTGACTTGTTATCGTGCTCTTGCAGTTTCTGTGGAAAATGTGGCAGTATTAAAAAGACAAAAAATTCAGCTGTGGGTTTGAGTATCTACGAGTACTCAGATACTTGATGAAAGATTGCAGCAAGAAAATGAAACACTAAATGCTTTTCAAAACCAAATAAAATCGAATCAGCAACGCTGCGTTGAAGTGTGACATTCAGCTTTGACTTAAATGTCCGAATTAAGAGTTTTTCGTGAGATATTCAAGAGAAGCATTACGTTTATGTGACGAGAATCGTGAATCGTATTTTGAGGCTTCAAAATTAGAGATACGACGACAATTATCAATAAATTATCAGAATAAATACAAATTAACTTACATTTCCTTTAAGGCGGTCTTCTCATTCAAAACCCGTTTTTTGGACCCTTTTTAAAAAAATTCTTATTTGAAAACGCAAAGAATAATTGAAAATTTTTTTATTTATTGTATTACAAAAGGTTCAAAGTAAATAAAAAAATTTTTTTTGCCTCGATACGTGGGCTGTTCAAAAAGTAATGAGACTTCAAAGTTGGTGGTGAAAAAAAAGGTGTCGTCACGGCGGCCACGATTCCGGGTCTCCGGAGCGTCTGAAATGAAAAAAAAACGGAGTTATAATCAGTATAGATGTAATTCTCGGGTGAACCTCAAGCTTAATTTTGTGATTTTTTTTTGACAAAATGGCGGCCATTCAAAAAAAAAATTTCAATTTCGGGTTTTTTTTTTTGTAGTTTAGTGTAAAAAAAAATAGTAAAAAATTTTTTAAAATTATGGTCGAGGTTCACCCGAGAATGGTGATAATTCTGCGTCGATTCCACTTTGTTTCATGAAAATCGGTTCAGTTGAACTGGAGATATCATGGCCGCCAGTTCGAAAAACGTGGGTTCGAGATAAACGCGTTTAAAGTTTGAAGTAATTTTTTTATAGCTCATTTTGACGAAGACCTTGCTTCACAAAAAAGGCTGTATCTTCTAAAGTATTTCTAAAAATCCTTTTAGGGGCATATTCACAACTACCCAAGCTATAAATAAATGCAAAAAAAAAAGTAAAAAAAAAAAAAGTTGCTCAATGAGAAGACCGCCTTAATGAAATAATTTGTCATATGAAATTTTAAACCTTTAACCCTTATCCGTCCCTCACTTTCGTACACAAAACAGTCGCTTTTGTGTCAATTTGACTCAATGAATTTTCAATCACCACCACAAGTGGAAAAATGAGTTTTGTGACCAAATATTGATTTGTATCGTTTATATTATTTATTAAAAATCAAAGCATTTCTAGAAATACTGGCTGATGAACTTATGTTTTTTTTTATATTGATAACGATAATACCACCTTGTTTAAAAAGAAAGAATCATTGATTGAAAAAAATTAAAGTACTACTTTATTCATCCAAAACAATATTGTCGCCTTCAAAGTAGTCCCCGTCGGCTGCAACGTACTTATGCCAACGCTTAACTCAGTCACGGAAACCTTTCTGGAACACGGTTTTGGTATGGCCTTCAGAGCGTTCACCGATTTTTCCATGACCTTTTCTTTGCTGGTGAAACGCGATCCTCGAAGCGGTTTTTGACTTGATCGAACAGGGAAAAATCACACGGAGCCAGGTCAGGTGAATTTGCCGGCTGCTGGATGGTGTTATCGTGTTGTTTTTGGTCAAAAAGTCACGAATAAGATGAGCATTATGCTATGGTGCATTATCGTGGTGCAAAATCCATGATTTGTTTTGCCACAACTGCGGTCTGTTTTGGCGAACTGCTTCACGTAAACGTCTCATTACACCCAAATAATACAGTTTATTGACCGTTTGACCATCTGGCAAAAATTCATGGTGAACTACACCATTGTAGTCCATGAAAACAGTGAGCATCGCCTTCTTTTTTGACTGAAAACGACGTAGTTTCTTCGGTCTCGGTTGGTCTGGCGACCGCCATTCACTCGCCTGATGCCTGGTTTGCGTGTCATACTCGTATACCCATGTCTCATCACCAGTAATGATGGATTCGATGAATGATTCGTCGTTTTCGAACATTTCCAGCATGTCTTTCGCGATAGCAACTCGGTCTCTTTTTTGCATGAAATTGAGTTCTTTTGGTACCAACTTCGCAGCGACACGTCTAAAGCCCAATTTATTCTTCAAAATGTTCTGAATGGATCCAATTGAAATGTCGACGTCCTCTGCTATCTCTCTAATCGTCAATTTGCGATTTTTGACCAACATTTCTTTGATTTTTTCAACATTTTCTTCGGTAGTCGAACACGATGGCCGCCGGTACGAGGGTCGTCTTGGCCACTCACAAATCGGTTAAACCACTTGTTTGCCTCGTGATACGACAGAGCAGAGTCACCGTAGCATTTCACCAGCAATACAAACTCGTTGCTCAATTTTTTCTTCCATGTTGTAAACAAAACATTGTCACTTTACCAAATGTCAACGATAGACGCTGATATTTAGCAGCCTTGCCACAGACACATGTGGCAACGTACTAAAAAAAAATGTTCGAATCGGACAGTTAAGTCCGGTTCACAGTGCGAATGAACCTTTCTTTTTGAACAAGGTCGTATACGAATACTGATAACGCTGTTTTAAAATTAATTTATAAATTGTGTCATATTGGCACAAGGGACGGATTCGGGCTACGCCGGAAACTTTTTTATTCAAAGCTGGGCGGTCGGGGTAACGATTAACACATAATTCCTAACGGTTATCGAGTAATCCTAAAAGAAAAATGGAATTTTAAGGGAGTATTTCTGGTTGGAAGGCTGTTTTTGGACCCTTTTTGAAAAACTTCTCATTTGAAAACGTAAAAAGTTATTTAAATTCTGTTTTTTATTGTATTAAGAACATATTAAATAAAAAATTTTTTTCCCCTTGTACGAGGGCTGTTCAAAAAGTAGTCGGACTTCAAATTTGGGCGTCAAAACAAAAGGTATGCTGCTTGCGGCCCGGATAACTCAACTTCGAATCATCTGAAATGGAAAAAATAAACGGAGTTAGATTTAGTACAGATGTAATTCTAGTCCCTATCTCAATCATAGTTTTGAGATTATTTTTTACAAAATAGCGGTCATTGAAAAATGAAAAACCGATTTTGGGGTTTTTTTTTTTGTAGTTTAGTGTAAAAGAAAAAAAGGAAAAAATTGTTTAAAATTGTCATTGAGGTAGGAACTAAAATTCTGCGTTGATTACACTTTGTTTCATCAAAATCGGTTCAGAACTACGGGCTCAATCTGGGACTCAAGCACGAAAAACGTGGTTTCGACATAAGCGCGTTTAAGTTTGAAGTTATTTTTTTGCATAAAAAAAAATTGAAATAAAAAATTTGAGCATGCAGTTTTAGAAATTTGACAACTCTGCGTATGTCGCAATTGGTTTCATCAAAATCGGTTTAGTAGAACCGGTGAAAAGTGACTTCGAAGTTCAAAAACGTGATTTTGAAAAAATTCACGTAAGTCAAGCAGTCAAAAAATTTTAGGCAATAAAACATTTTTTTTTTGTGAAATACTTACGTATATCAATATGCAATGCCAGCTCCATAAAGAACTCCTTCCTCTAATTTTACTAATACCGTGTGTGTGTGTATGTGCAAGTGGATAATACGCTGTATTGCGCGCCCAACGACGATATATACTATATAGCTGGGCCGTAGCTAGTAAAATTTTGCTTCTAGAACTTAAAAATTTTTTTCAAAGTTAGAAAACGGTAAAATAATAATAAAAATGATAACTTTTAGGGGGAGTTTTTGTGTTAAATTTTTTTCTAAAATTATATTAAGGGGTGATTTTGGGTAGTTTTAAAAATATCAAAAAAATTTTTTTTATAAATTTTTTCGACGATACGTTTTGCTTCAAATTGACAAATTATTGATAAATATGCTTTCCCGAATGTCGACAAAATTTTTTTATGATTTTGCGATGAGTTTAATAGACATAATTTCTGTTGAATGATCACAAAAATAATTTTTTTAAAAAATTTAGTTCAAAACCCCCCCTTAAAGTTTCCATTTTTATTATTATTTTAGTGTTTTCTAATTTTGAACAAAATTTGTAAGTCTTGCGACCGATATTTCGCTAGTTACGGCCCTGCTATATATTTTTAAAACCCCCCGAAATATTTTCCTGAATCCACCCCTGGCTCTTACAGACGCTAGTCATACAGAACAAACTATTTAATATGCGATTTCCATGGAGGTTGCAATATAGTACCGCATTAAAAAAATATGAAGTCACGAGAAGCCTATAATTTATTTTTTTTTTTATAAAAATAGACTTCATAACCATATGAATATAAAAATTTGAAGGCAGAGAAAAAGCTAGTTTTTTTTTTTAATATTTAAAAACTAAAAAATTTTTAGTTCTATAAATAAAATTTGTGTTATATATACAAAAAAGATACAAATAATGGATAGAATATTTTTTTGAAGTACTAAGAAACTAATACACATACTGTAGCGTTTACAACAAGAAGTGATCTACGGTGTTTGTACAGCTGTTCGATCAGGAGTTAAGCCAATTTTCCCATACAAATTTTTGTAACTTCAGTTTCACATGAACTATCGGTATGAAATTTTCACGAAAGGAGGATATGCCACTCAGTAGCCTTTATTCTAAACGATTTTTTGAACGATTCCGTCTAACTAGGCCATTCGAAACACTGTGCGACGCGCTGGAATCACTGTGCGGCAAATGTTGACAATGTTGATTTGCAGTTAGTAATTTAGAATTTTAAATATTTGACTAAATTATATCAATAACAAAAATGTAGGCAGACATATAAAGTATATACCTACATTTTTAATTAACGCTCAAACAATTTGCTCCTTAAACCTGAACTTTGCTTGCTCTTGACATTATCTAACCAATTCATTTTACCTTAATTACAGTATCCTGTCTAACGCCACTTAATAAGCGCTGTGAACACAATATTTTGTGTGTCTTTCTTATCGCTTCATCACATTACATGGTGTATGCGAAATTGCTCAAATGTCCTTTCTTCAACACACACACACACACACACACACACACTCCCAAACATAAACATTTAAGTCAGTCATAGAAATAATTGTTCTCGCTACTAATTAAATGTCCATTTTTCGGATATTGTTGTAGTTGTTTAACATACTGCTGTTGTTGTTGTTATTGTTATTTAAGTTGTTCTTGTTGCGTCAACACATTAATTAAGTCAATTGAAACAACCCACAATTAGACAACTTTTATTGCCCTTTTATTTAAATTGTTTTTTTTTCCTGTGAATTGCGTTTGTTTTATTTTTATCGTTTTGTTAAATGTATTCTATTGAAGCGTAAAACGGAAACGGAAACGGATGTGGTTACAAAAAGAGTAATCGTTGCGGTAAATTTGTTAATTTAGTGTCGACGAGAATGAAGAAGTCAGGCGTTGAACGTTATTACGTTAGACTTGCATAAATTATTATTGACAGCAGGGGGTATTTTTTAAAAAAGCTTCTTACAATATGTTTTGAGCTTCTAAGAAGCTGACGGGAAAAAATAGAAATAAAAGAAAAAAAACAAATAAGAGGATGTTAGTGGCTTCTTTTGTTACATAATTATTTGCGTAATAAATCAAGTGAGTGTTCATGGAGCGCTCATGTTTGGAATCATTATTTTGCATAAAAATTCTAATAAATAACCTATCTAGTCAACGGACTCTACAGCGGCATCAGTTTTCTTTCTTCTTTCAACATTCTCATTCAATAATAAAAGAATTTCTCTAAAATTAAAGAAAATTGCTTCAACTAAGCATTTACAATAGTATCCTTTTCAAAAATTGCACACACACATATATAAAAACTGACATATCCTTGCAGCAAATCCTTGACAAGAAAATGTCTGAAATGCCTTCTGCTTACTTTCTTGAAAATGCCAACCATACCGCCTCATTTATATTAATTAAACGAACTTAAGAAGCGCGCGTTAAATGAGGCAGCTGCAAAAGATCCTCTCGACCGCAGAAGGGATAAAGGCAAACGTTAGCCACATAATAAAATTAACACCAGAGCACAAAACATCAGCCAGACAATCAACCAACACTCACACTCATACAACATCAAATAACTTCCAGCACACACGCCCACTTTAGAAACTACGCCTACGCAGCACACCAAACCTAGACAAAAATGTTAATTATTGTTATAAATTTGCAGGATACTTTTTTTCGCGCGCTCAAACCTCCAGCGATTAATCCCTAACATCAAAACTACAACAACCGCAACAACTACAAGCAGCACAACCAACAACCACAATTAAAACAACAAGAAAAGCAGCACAAAAAAAATAGTGAAATGAAGCAAGACGCTGTTGTCCTTTATGCCCTGGCCACAATCTTTGGTTGCTGCTGCTGTCATCATGCGACGGCATTTGTCACTTCCTCGCAGTCAGCGGCGGCAGCACAGCAACAACAACAACAGCAACTCAATAGCATGACCGCAGGATATCCAGCTGCAGAAAGAATGGTCATGCCTCCTTCATACATAACAAGCGGAAGTGTATCCTTTCAGCCACATGATATGGAAAATTCAAACGAACGTTCCGTCTATGATCCTGGCGATGGTAAGTAAAATACATGTATAATTATATGGTACATATAGCATGGTCATCAGTTGATGGAAGCAAAAAAAAAAAAAAAAATAGGTAGTCATTTTTGGTGAATTAATGCTTACCTGTTGGTTCTTGTGCACATGACTATCCACACGTCAGCCAAAACAATTTTGAAGACGTGCTAAAATAAAATTGCTTGTGAAGGCGCCCCAGGTCATTGGCTTCTTTGTTTTAAGTGACACAAAATATTTTCCACAAATGATGGGGAAAAATAAATTGATTTAAGAGTGTCATCAACCTTAAGGTTTTCATTGGTTAAAAACAAAAATAGGGTACCTTTTGTCAAATAAATGTATTTCTGTATCGAACCCATGGTTTGGAAGTCTGATGATTGTTTTTATAAAAACAAAAAAGTACCGGACAGCAACCTTAAAGATAGCAATTAAATCACTTCATTGTATTTTGTGGCAAACATCAATAAATTCCACAAAATATTTGTATCCAAGTGAATGCATTAGGGTTAATGATGAGTCGAAAAGGTGTTACGTGTTCAAATAAGCTTTAAATTAAATTTTTGTAAAAAAAATCATTGCTGAATTTTCTTTAATTTGCTTAAAATATCTGTTTTACCTAAGCCACCGTAATGACAACCTTTTCAATGAATGAATAAGCCTTTATTTTAAAAATATTTCTACATTGCTGAAAAGTAATTTCAACAGAAATATGGGCATCTCCATATGTCGACCGTGACGTAAATCACACATTTAAAGTGGAAAAAAAGGCAGAGTAAAACATTTTTGCATTTCCTTTAGTTATTGCCAAAGTTTATAGTAGGCATAATCCGGGTTCAAAAAGAAGCAATTCGAATGTAACAAAAATGGAAATAGTTTTCGTGTTCATATATAGAAAGTCAGAATTCAGTGAGATCTGTCACAGCTTTTTTGTGCAATCAATTGCTTTGCTTTGCATGTTGCTTTTTTATTGTATTTTGTTTTATTCAAATATCTTCTGTACTTTTTTTTAATCATAATCTAAGTCGATAAGTGACATTTTGAATGTGACAATTTTTCCATTATAATTTAATTGAGTAATTAAGTAATTGGGTAACTAAGTAATTGGGTAATTAAGTAATTAAGTAACTAAAAAATAAATTAAATATATTGTTCTCCTTGCTTCTATCATTTCATTATTATCTCTATTAAAGCTGGGTTGTAATGATTCCTTTTGGAATTAATTCCGCATCAATGCCAATTCCTTGGAATTAGGAATTGGTAATTGAACATTTCAATTCCTCCGGAATTAAAATTTTCAATTCCATTACAGAAATCGTAATTGAAGGTTATTGTAATTGCAATTGGATTACTGTAATTGTAATTGAATTACAGTAATCTCCAATTAAAATTCATGTAATTGAATTGAAAATTTCAATTCCTGAGGAATTGAGAAATTCAATTACCAATTACAATTCCGTAATGGAATTGACCATTTTTTCCAACTCCATTTTTGAGGAATTGAAAAATTAAATTACCAATTACAGTTTCTGTAATGGAATTGACGATTTTTTCCAATTCCATTTCTGAGGAGTTGAACGATTCAATTACCAATTACAATTCCTGGAGTGATTTTATATACAGTTTGTCAAGAAAGTGTTTTGACATAATGAAATTATTGTAATTTTTACTTTTGCCTTAAAAAAAACGTTCTTAATTTTGGTTTTGATTATTTTAATATATTGATTTAGTATTATTTATTTAATTACAAAGATTTTCATTTTCATTTATTTCATTTATTCATTTAAAACATTATTTGTATAATAAGAAACAAGTTCTTTTATAATACATCAAAGTTGGCAAGGTTACATGTATAAGCGTATTTACTTAACCTAAAAAATTAAATAATTATAGGTTATATAAGACAATTATAAATCAAATCAAAAAGGTAAACTCCTGTTAACTTAAAGAGACTTAATATTAAGTTATAGTGAAGAATAGTGGAGAGAACAGCGGAAGAATAAAAAGTAGTAAAAGTCAAATATGCTTTTAATGAGCAATAAGAAATAGGATAGAATACAAATGTAGCACAAAATATATGGAGTGAAAATTTGAGATAGATGGAAAAATTGGTTACAGTGTATATTAATTTGAGAAGTAGGAAAAAATTGCCTGTCTAAACATTCTGGTTCCATCAATAGATTTAATATGAATTGGCAGACTATTCCACAATCTAACTGCGTTAACGAAAAATAATCTCGAGGAATTCAGAAAGTTAAATTTAGGTATTGTAATCATCCGACTTCTTTGTAGTTGACTAAATTGCAATTTCTCATATAGATAAGATGGTGCTTTAAAATGGATCAGCTTGTGTAAGAAAATGCAGTTTCTGAAACTTAGGTAGTTTATTAAATCACAACCAAGGATGCTTTTATTGTACTGAGATATATGGTCAAACTTGCGAAGGCCATATAAATATCGTATGGCATGGTTGAACGCCAGCTGAAGCTTTAGTTGAGAACTGGAGTCCAGCTTACTGTAGACTAGCTCCGAATAAGTTATTATGGGAATAATCAATTGAACAACAAGTTTGCTTCTGGTGCTGGAGGGTGTGAATTCAGCGGTCACTCTCAGATTGCGTAAAGTATAATGCACTTTTTGAACTACGTCATTAATGTGATCAGTGCATGTAAGCGTAGAATTTATATAAAAGCCGAGGCTTTTTGTACGGCTTGATGTGATGAAGATAGTGATGAAGACAGTAAAAAAAAAAAGAAACAGCAGCAGCAAAAGCGACAATGAAAACTTAAAATACTTTGAAGTTTTACTGTCAAGAAAGTGTTTTCACATTAAAGTCTATTTTTATTAAAACTGTATAAAAACTATAGTTAAAAGAATTAATATTTTGTATGATCCCCTCTGGAGTTAATTACAGCTGGCAATCTATTTCTAATAAAATATATTAACTTTTTTCGTCATATCCCATAGGCATTTTATCGGGCAGTTTCTGAACTTCACTTTCGAATGAAAGTGAAATCAAATCACTATGAATTCGATAGTTGGTATCACTTTTTACGCTTGAATTTAATTTTTTTTTTTATTCGAATTTCGATACAAGTTCGAAAAGAAATTAAAGTCTAGCGTAAAAAGTGAAAGTGAATTTTTCAGATTTCACTCCAAGCAAATCACAGAACGAGGAGTAAAAAGCTTCTCTTCAAAAGTTGAAAAGAAACGTCAGGTTATAATTGCAGCCAAAAATTGTCGAAATGACGATAAATCGTCAATAATACCAACCCTGCTTTATGCTACACACCATTCAGTCCAAAAGTCGTGCAACAGCTACTTAGTAAATTTTCCGCTGAATGCAGCCAATGCGAATTAAACACAGCTAATAATGAACACTCTCATTCTTGGCATTTTTTGACAACTTATGGTACGCCAAGGAACTGTCACTTCTAACTTTATTCTTGTATCATGGGTCGTGAGTTTGTCGAACATCGTGCTGTCGGAACTTTTTTTTATCGGCTGACTTTCTTTTCATTTTAATGATAAAAAAAAAAAAAACAATCCCTTACTCGCCGATGCTGCTCGCAAAATAATTGTTTTACATGTGTAAGCACTCTGTCAACGTAGTTTTTTTTTAAGTAAAATAGCCACTGTTAGATAATAACAGCTAGTGCGTAGAAGAATCGAATAATAATAATTGCTCTTGGTAACTAAATACTCACAAATATGTCAAATTTACAGGAATGCAATAGCACTAGATAAAAGGTCTGCTCGCGTATCCAAAAGATTTGAACAATTTGTACAAATTTTACAAATTCTTACAAGAAATCCGTTCGTTTACCCAAAAAACTTGCAAGTGAGAAAGAAAATAAGAGAGTACGATTTTTCTCTTCAGTCCAGTTTGAAAAGTTTTTGCTAGCTGATTTTCTACTTGAAAGAATTTTCATGAAATAAAAAAAACAAACGTCTAAAACAGATGATTTAAATATACAAAATAAATAAAAAATGGTTAGGCAAATAAAATTATTATTTTTTACATATTTTTAACATATGTACCATGAACATATGTTGAATTTGTCATGCGCAAATTTTAAAAATTAGCTATTAGCTGAAAGTCGTGGGTTTTTTTCTTTTTTTTTTTTGTTATTTTCTTTTCAGCTTTTTGACTGTTCGACATGCATTGCAAATTTTAACAAATTTTCTGTTTGGTTACTTTTTCAGATTTTCATTGTTTTGCGAGAGAATTTTTTTCTTATTCTCAAAAAATTGTTACTGGCAAGTTTTTACTGTAAAAGTACGCGAACAGACCTAAAATTAAATTTTTGGATACATTCAATTTTAAAGAAAAACAATTTTTTTGATTATAAAATACTCATTTTTGTTCAAAAAGTAATTTGGCTTTTTTGATATAAAAAGAATTTCTTTGGCATTTAAACAAGTAAAATGTTCTTCAAAATTTAGTAGGGGTGAGGAGGGCTAGTGTGGACTGGGGGCTAGTGTGGACAAGCTCAAACTCAGGCGTCGTTTCGTATATTTTTGAAAGCTAAACTTTTTTTCCAATTGGCATACTCTATCACCGAAAAAAATTCACTTATTGAAAGTTCAGTGTTACATGGTAACGGGACCGGACGTGCTTTGGACAGCAAAAAGTGATTTGTTTGTTTTTTAGTAATTTAATTTTTAATTTTCTAGAAACTTCTAAATCATCATCAAATTTATCATATAACTTAAACTAGTGTTTCTCTAAATACTTAAAATTTTTTTGGATAAACTTTTACGTCAGATTAGAAAAAAATATTTTTGTTTAATAAAACACGAAGGGGCTAGTGTGGAGGACAATTGAAATGTGGTTAGTGTGGACATATCTTGAATTTATTTTGAGGAGTAGTTAGGTAATGTTAATCGAGACCCACTTTATTTAAAGAAGGTGTGTACATACATACAAGCAAAAAATTTTCCAAGAAAGTATCAATATCGACGAAAACTGGGAAAGTCATCGATTCTTACCGAATCAACTGTGAAGATGAAACTCTTAAAAGAAAAATCCGCCTCCAAATAAAAAAAAAAAAATATTAAATTAATCAATTAATGAATTCAATTGAATTCAAAATATTAAGTTCATCGTTGAATTTAAGAAGCAAAATTAATTTTATATTGACAAAATTGTTACATTGTCCATTTGTTCTCAAGATTTCAAAATTACGCTTTTAAAAAGAAAGAATGATGGAGTCACGGATCCCGATTTACCTGATATCGGTATAATTCACAGAAATTAGATACTGGCAAAGATGCCACAACCACAAAAACTTCCAGGAACATCTCGATAAGCAAGTTATTTTAAGTTTCATATATCGCACACTATATACAAAACAGTCACAACTCAAAAAACACGAATTTTCAGGAGAAGCAAAAAACTGTTTAAGTTACAAAGATTGTAATATTTAAAACAAATTTGGCTACACAATCATGAAATCCCATTTTAAAGAAAGTTTTGGTATAGTTTTTTTAACTTCATATCATAATTGTGAAAATAAAGAATAATTTGGACTTATGACCCTTTAGCTCAAATTTTTTCGTATGATTAGTGATATTATCTCAAATTGTGCCTCATTACCTGATAAAAATCGTTTGAATTTTCAACAGCTCCTAATTTTCAAGCATTAAAGTAAGAAAATTACTTTTTTTTGTAGTTTGTAGTTTTCTATTATGATTGTGTAAATAAAAAGGATTTTGGACTTATGACCCTTTAACTGAAATTTTTCGTTTAAAATTCAAGTTGTGTCTGTTTAATTGATAAAATTTGCTTAAATTTTTAAAAATATTCATTCATCAACTGATTGACAAGCAATCAAGTAATAAAATTCACAATAAACATTATTTAATATGTTTTTTTATTAAAATGTATTTTAAAATAAATTAATTTTTCATTTTTAGCACAGTACAAAAATTGCTCAGTACATTAACAAAATATAATGGTATTAAGTAAATGTTAATAAATAAATGTATAAATGAAAACGTTTCAAAATTTTTAGTTTTTAAATATTAATTAAGTTTTTGTAGAAAGACTCATAGCAGTTTTAAGGAATGAGGTTTTTATTTGCCAGATCTTTGATGCCCTTATGCTTAACTTCGTTTTCGTTTTAGATCTAATAGTTTTAAATTTTAAAGAATATTATCGGTAAGTAGAAAAATTGGCATATTTTTTTTTGCGTCAGAGGTTGAATAGTAACTTAAAAATAAACTTTTGATTAGAATATAAACTACTTACTTGATGCAACTTCGAGGCTTAAAAGGCTTCAAGTTGCTCTTTCTTAAACATACTCTTTGAAAGTTGGTATCTTTATATCTTTAAGTTACGAGTTCAAATCGCAGCTGCAATAATATTTGAATAAAAATTAATATATAACAATGAAAATTAAATTTTTGTAAGCTAACAGCTCTATTCTGCTTGTTAACTTAACAAGGAATTGTTAAGGAGCTCTTGTTAATATTATTGTTATGTAATGTAAATGTTCATATTTTTAAAAAATCATTTACAATTTGGAAGCTCTAAAAAGCTTAAAAAGTTCACCATGCATGGTGAGAATGTGAAACTCACAGCCATGGTGTAAGAAAACCAGGTGAAAGCGTTTTTTTTCACCTCTCTCACAAAAATTGTACCCGCATCTGTCAAAAACAGCAGAAATAAATGGCTGCGTTCAGCAGGTACAATCATGTTTCGATCATTGGCTGCATTCAACGGAAAATTTGCTACGTAGCTGTTGAACAACTTTCGGGCTGAATGGTATGTTGCATAAAGTGCTCGCACAACACGTTCCCTGAGCGGTCGCCATCTTAGGTAGCGAAAATATTTTATGCTACTTCAGTTGAGCGGCTTACGCTTACTTTATTTTGACAGATAAATATACCAAATATTAAATTTATTAATTACTAAATTATTAAATTGTTTAGTAGTGCTTTTAATTAAAACTATTTGTTTGAAACGTGTGCACACAGAACATAAAAAAAAATAAATTTGAGACAAAAAGCATTCATTGTCGAACAGCTGTTTGCCTTTTGACGTTTCGAAAAAAAAATAGTTCAGCAGAAAGTATCACTTTATGCATGGCAGAATTATAAGGTAGGGCCGGTTGGCTCAGTGTCCTCACGCGTCAACGAATAGTGGATAATGAAAAGGTTGGTAAGTTGTCAAAACGACGATTTTACAAGGAATTGCAAATTAAGAAAAATTTGTATGTTTCCAAGTTGCAAGTAGTGCGGTCGCGTGTGTTAAATTTGTGATAGTTTGAGTGAAAATATTATTAAAACAGTGTAATAACAACTTTAAAATGTGAAAGAAGTCTTTAATTGGCAAAAAAAAAACTGTAAAAAATTTTAACCTAAAATCGACTGCGAAACATGAACATAAAGAAACGTGAGATGAACAGCTGATTTTGACATCTAGCCCGCTTTATTCTGCTTTCTACTTCATTCCTCTCTGAGTCGGCTCTACCATATAATTCTGCCATGACTATGCTACTTCGCTACCTGAGCGCTCTTTCGGATAGAATGCAGCCATTATAAGGTTATCCAGATATTTGCCATACCCTTATTTTATGTAAACAAAAGACACAGATATTATCGTAGACGTAGAGTTTTTTGTTTGCTATATTTTTTGAAAAATTTATTTCAATCCTAGGTTTAATAAATGGAAATAAATATTTCGGAAAAATATGAATTTTTTATTTTCCCCAAGTAAAGTAAATTAATTTGAAAATTTAAAATTTTAACAAACAAAATATATTTTTAATGTGTAATAAGTATAAAATTAGTTCAATAAATAATTCGAATTTACTATGATATTTAAAGAATCTATTGGGTTTTCATAGCACAATGACCATGCGCATTCTCTGTATATGTAAACCTGCGTAGTAGTAATACAAATTTTTGTAGCTACATACTGGCTCTACAGCACATCTCTATAATACATCTGAATTGTTTATTGTATTTATCTCGCTGAAGATAACAAAAACAATAACAAACGATAAAAATTAAAACAACTGATATGCATATACGTATATAACATTAATGTAAATTTTACATACGTATTAATAACAAAAATACAATCCGTTACTGAGAAATATTCGTAAGACAATTCATTCCAAGAAACAACACGATGTTGCGTTCGTGATTTCGGCACGAACAAAAGCAACATCCATAAGAACGTCAGCAGCAATCAATGCATGATTTTGCTTATTATATAGATATAAGATATAACTGATTTTTTACATATATCTTATCTTTGTAAGATGAATATTAAAGGCTGTAAGTATATTCCAAAGTGTCCTCCAAAAAGTTAGGATGTGCTTGAAAAATTTTTGTGGAAAAGACCCCCAAAAATGACAACCGTCCTGTAAGACGTAATTCTACGTCAAAAATATTTGTCACAAACGTCAAATATCACAAAACACTTAGAAGATATATTAACACAACCATTAACTATAAAATATAGTTTTATATATAATATAAAAAAAGTTCTGCGTTGACTGAACAAAACTAGCTATCTTTTGTCAAAAGAGGAATAAAGTAAAAATTTTTGATTTTCCCAAACACAAATGTAAAAATCACTATTTTATACTTTTGGTTAAAGAAACTATTTTAAACTATTTTGAAAACATTATTTCAATAAATTTTACATATAAACTGACTATATCATTTTTACTTATTTTTACTAAAATATAAAAAAAGCATATATGTAATAAAAATATTCATACAAACTCTGTATATTTCATACAACATTCGTACAACATTCAGAAGTTTTATTATTCCAATATTATTTTACGTCTAAAATGTGACCATGACATATTTAAAGCTCATAATATTTTGGTTCAACACAAGCAAGCATTTCAAAAAGTAGTAGTCAAATGTATCTTTATGGATTTGTACTATGAAAAAGTATGATATTCCGGCAACTGCGTCATTTTTATGTCCTTACAAAATTGCTCTTTTTCTCTCCTCTTCAAATAAGAGTATACATTCTTGTGAGTAGACGTCAAATATCTGGACAACCTTATAATAATTGAATCATGCGGCAATGTTGTTGTCGTCGTTACTGTGTTTAAGCTATTATTCTTGTGAGTTGACGTCAAATATCTGCACAACCTAATAATAATTGAATAATGGGTACAACATGTTGTGTCACTGATCAGGCATCAGTTTACGTTCCTTTTTTATTTCTGTGAACACAATTGTTTTAAAAGTGATCAAATAGGGGAAAAATTGTGTTTTCTCGTTATATTTTGCGTTATTTATTTCATTTGTTATAAAAGCACACTTATTCTAAAAAAGCCAAATTTTTAACTGGAAATACTCAGTACGTTGAGCAAATGTATTAAAAATATAAAGTGCGGCGAAAGACAGACATTTTTACATGTTGTGATTAGATACTGATATTTTTTCGTTCAGCAGACACACACTAACCGATTGCACAAAAGTTGTACCTGCTGAACGCAGCCAATAAAATTTGGCACTTATCAACAGTTGCTCTCTCCCTGTCAGAATTTTTTGACAGACCAGGGGCAGTTTAAAGTGTGGTGAAAAATTCGCTTCCACCTGGTTTTCTTACGCCATGCTCACAGCATTCAATCACCAGCTGTTTTTTTGGTGAAATTTTATTGTTTATTATATCTGTGTGCTATTCGGAAACTTTTCACTCGGATGATGAAATTTTGACAGTCTAAATGAGAATATTTGGCACTTGCGAGGTGAATATGATTGTCAAAAATTCATGTAGCCTCAGGGGCTAGTATAAATTTTGACAATCGGCAAGAGAATTTTTGACACAAGAATAAGAAGAAAAAAAAAATACTGGTAAGTTCGCGCTTAAAATAACTAAAGTGAAATTAATGAAAGCTAAACTTTTTAGTTTATTATAAATTAAAAAATCACAAAGAATTAAAAAATAATGGAAACCCCAACAAAACAGCAAAGAAAATTCTACTTAATATGTTGAACTATATTGCATACTGTCCGCAATCTCATAAAGCCACTTGCTACTCGATAGCAAACCACTTCATACTCTATTGACCATCCATGATGCTTCGCTGGAATAAACTCCACAGTTTTGCCAAAAGATTCAAATTTCAAATGTTCAAAATGGCATTTAATGTTTCGGAATAACCTCTTGGCCGAATATAGGTAATATCCTTAAAGGAATAATGTTTTAGATAGTTGTCCGGAGCAGAAAAGCAAAAGCAGTACTTACTTTTCCGCCTTCCTTTAAAAAAAGTCTTAAAGAAGTTCAAAACTTTTTGCTTCCGACAGCAAAGCAACCAGAAGTGAAAAATATTTGCGTAAAATGCAATATAGTTCTACATATTACGTAGAACTTACTTTGCTGTTCTGTTGGGATTTTCATTATTTTTTAATTCTTTGTGCTTTTTTAATTTATAATTAACTAAAAAGTTTAGCTTTCATTAATTTCATTTTAGTTATTTTAAGCGCGAACTTACAAGTGTTTTTTTTTTCTAAGTATGCTTGTGTCAAAAATTCTCTTGCCGATTGTCAAAATTTATACTAGCCCCTGAGGCTACATGAATTTTTGACAATCATATTCACCTCACAAGTGCCAAATATTCACATTCAGACTGTCAAAATTTGATCATCCGAGTGAAAAGTTTCCGAATAGCACACAGCCTATATCAGCAAGCAAAATGGAAAATGCAAAGAATTAAGTAATCTCAAGATTTTTTTTCTTATTTAAACATATATTTACATTTTTTCAATAGCCAAACAAATTTTGAGTGAACCACGCAGGAGCAGCTCCTATTTTATATACAATTTTTGCCGGCAGCACCCTCAACTTTTGGCTGGCATATGTATATTGTTATATTTTGATTTTTCATTTTGGTATTTAATTGTATTTAGAGTTGGATAGAAATAAAAAAATAGATAAAGAGATCGATTGAATGAATCATTTTCATTTTGAAGACGTTTTAAATAGCGCCGTCGTTAAAATTTTTCTTTTCTTTGATCTTCATTACCAAAACTTAAAACACTTAAAAATTCTTCCATTTTTCACAGTCTTATTTATTTTAATTCAATATTATATTATAGTTTATATTATTTTTATTATTTACACAACAATTCTCTAGCTAGACATATAAATTTTAAGATTATGTTGTCGTTGTTAAAATACTTTGTGCTATTAACAAAATTGTAAAGAAAAGAGCTTTTAAATTTTCACCAGAATGCGGAACATTAACAACTTGTTAATATTAACAATTTTGTTAATGTGGTGAGCTTTGTTAAGCTGGTAGAATAGGGCTGTAATTATCTTGAGAGCTGTCTTAAAATTTGATTTTATAGATCGAAAAACCATGTCCAAATATATGCGAAAATATTAAAAACTTAATTTGGTCAAAATAGTCTCTAGGACAAAAACTTTATCACGTGACGGAAAAATTCCAGTACAATTAAAATTTTATTTATTTTTTGCTTTCTTTTTTGATTAAACTAATGCTAATTACAGTTACTGCAACAAAAAATACACATATCAAAATAAAACATTTTTATCATATATAGGATCACAATTCAAAATAGTACACATTTGAAATTTCTCAATTGTTACAAATAAAGTGTCACAACTCAAAATAACACTCTTTTTGTGTAACAAAACATATTAGTTGATCTAAGACACCTTGACACAACTACAAATAAAACTCGTTGGTTGAAAGTGCAGAAGCAACACAATTAACTTTAAGACAGACATAACTAAATTTTTCCAGTTAAAAAATAAAGTTATGAAAAAGACATTTTAACAGTAGTTAGAGATGTGTATTGTGAATTGATTTATAGCTAAAAGTCGATTTTGGAAAATTTTGAGTTGTGACTGTTTTGTATTTAGTGTGCGATATATTCCATCAAATACAACATGAGATAGAAGAGCATTTTCTTATTTGTATTGAATCTTCCCTAAATTTATTTGATTTTAGGGTGTTTTTTTCTTAGTGTACACATATTGAAGCTCATAGTCTCCAAAATAGACGTTAAAGTATCAATGTTGAACGAGCTTATCAACTACTGGCGCTTCAAACAGTCAGCAAGATTAAAGCGCACAAATTTCCACAGAAACTAAGCAGCAATGACTTCTAAAATATTTCTTATGACTATTTCCGTAAAGGCCTTGCCTCAATATGCTGTCAGACACACACAAATAAAGCTATCATTTTGTTAAAACTTTTCTGAAGAGTTTTTACAACAAATCCAGATATCAAATAAGGGAAAGCTATTCAAATAAAAAATGTTTAAAAAATAATCCTTTGTAATCCTTACTAACTACGATGTTGCCGTTTGATATCAAAAAAAAAAAAAAACTATGACTTTTCATTCATCGCCAAATTTGACGAATTCATATTCCAGTTAGGACTCTAACATCTACGCATTTTATGCTTCATCACCGAAGCACTCAGGCGATAAGAATAAACATCAAATAATAGTCGCTTCCTTAAGTAAGTTTCCATACTTTTAACTCGGGCTAGTTTGTTGTTCATCTATTTAAATTATGTGGTTTACATGTTGTGAACATTAATAAAATTATGCTTGGATGATTTGAGATGCATTGAGTTTTTATTGACCTAACTTGTTTCGGTTTTTGAACTCATATTTGAGTAAATAAACCTTTGGAATTTACATTTCCACTTCGCTGAATTTTCATAAGGAAACAATTTAAGGTCATAACATAATTTCAGAAATTTTAAAAAATGTAATTATATAAGTGTATTTGAACATTTTCAATTAAAAAAATATAAGAATAAGAATTGACTAGAAATAATGTTTGTTAAAAAAATCATGGCTACATCTAAGAATAAACTATTTCGAATCTGATGCAAGAAAATATTTCATGATACAATAAACAGAACTTTATAACGAATAATAAACTCCATTAGATCCTTAGAATAATTTATTAAAACTATAAAATGCAGTGTGATCTGTAAGGCAAACAAAAGATAAAACAGCATAATATGCATGGTTTTGATAGGTTTAAAAAATATAAAATTATTTTAAATAAGTTTCAAGCTCTATATGCAAGTTTTTCATCATTAAAATATAGTTGCTCTTGAACACTAAATACGAATACTTCCATGAGAATTAACAAATTTTAAAAGTTACAAATGTTTGTTAAATTTTTAAAATTTAGTTAACGTAAGTATTTTAATACTTACAAAAAAGTTATACGAAAGTTTTATTATACTTACAAAAAAGTTAAATTTATTTTTGACAATTTAACAAGCAGTTGTTTGCTTGCAAAATTTCTTATGTGAATCCTCATTGGCAAATTCGTTTTTAGTGTTTAAAAACAACTATATTCAGTTATGTTTCAAAGAACAACAACTTTCTGGATTTTACAATAAATACGTACCATTCAACACTGCACAAATTTATAAACTTCGACCTTTCATCTCAAGAAAACACCTTTTTTATATATTAAAAAAAAAAAAAGTCAAAACGAAAAAAATTTATCTACTTAGAAATTCTACGTTAAGACAATAAAACATGTTTTCTAAAATTTTGTTGTAATGCAAAAATTTGTGCTAAAATAGTTTTTTTGATGTTCGTATCTACAACCTTATTCAATTCAATTTAAATATCCTTACGCAAATTTAGAGAATGTTTTGAAACTTTTTAAATATTAAATTGGTCTTAACTCGTTTACACCTGTAAGGTCACCTAATGGTCACCTTTATTTTAATGAATGCTACCCAAGAATAAGCACACATTTCAAAAGGTCCACTGGCTTGTCACTTAGAATTATTTATTATGATAATTATGTGATATAATATTCAGCAAAAAAATTCATAAAAAAATTACAGTCAAAAATAAGAGTTATTGTTTATACTGTGCTGATACTTAGAATAAAAAGTAAGAGAATAAGTGACGTAGTGGCACCGAATATCGACCGGCTACTTAAAATCGGCCACCTTATAATTTATGGAATATCTCTGTAAGAAAAAAATTGTATATGTATTTTCTTTTAACTGTAATCCTAATATATATAAAAGGGAAACACATTGCTCTGAACCGCTAAAACTGTAATTATTTTTCCGATCAGCCTGAAAGTATGCACAAAAAATTCATTTGATACTTATCAGTGACATGCTTAACTTTTATGTATGTGCATATTTTCAGGCTGAACATTTCTTTGAGCATTATGTTGTAAAAGCACTGTTAATGTTAATTAATGTTAATGTTAATGTTAATGTTAATGTTAATGTTAATGTTAATGTTAATGTTAATGTTAATGTTAATGTTAATGTTAATGTTAATGTTAATGTTAATGTTAATGTTAATGTTAATGTTAATGTTAATGTTAATGTTAATGTTAATGTTAATGTTAATGTTAATGTTAATGTTAATGTTAATGTTAATGTTAATGTTAATGTTAATGTTAATGTTAATGTTAATGTTAATGTTAATGTTAATGTTAATGTTAATGTTAATGTTAATGTTAATGTTAATGTTAATGTTAATGTTAATGTTAATGTTAATGTTAATGTTAATGTTAATGTTAATGTTAATGTTAATGTTAATGTTAATGTTAATGTTAATGTTAATGTTAATGTTAATGTTAATGTTAATGTTAATGTTAATGTTAATGTTAATGTTAATGTTAATGTTAATGTTAATGTTAATGTTAATGTTAATGTTAATGTTAATGTTAATGTTAATGTTAATGTTAATGTTAATGTTAATGTTAATGTTAATGTTAATGTTAATGTTAATGTTAATGTTAATGTTAATGTTAATGTTAATGTTAATGTTAATGTTAATGTTAATGTTAATGTTAATGTTAATGTTAATGTTAATGTTAATGTTAATGTTAATGTTAATGTTAATGTTAATGTTAATGTTAATGTTAATGTTAATGTTAATGTTAATGTTAATGTTAATGTTAATGTTAATGTTAATGTTAATGTTAATGTTAATGTTAATGTTAATGTTAATGTTAATGTTAATGTTAATGTTAATGTTAATGTTAATGTTAATGTTAATGTTAATGTTAATGTTAATGTTAATGTTAATGTTAATGTTAATGTTAATGTTAATGTTAATGTTAATGTTAATGTTAATGTTAATGTTAATGTTAATGTTAATGTTAATGTTAATGTTAATGTTAATGTTAATGTTAATGTTAATGTTAATGTTAATGTTAATGTTAATGTTAATGTTAATGTTAATGTTAATGTTAATGTTAATGTTAATGTTAATGTTAATGTTAATGTTAATGTTAATGTTAATGTTAATGTTAATGTTAATGTTAATGTTAATGTTAATGTTAATGTTAATGTTAATGTTAATGTTAATGTTAATGTTAATGTTAATGTTAATGTTAATGTTAATGTTAATGTTAATGTTAATGTTAATGTTAATGTTAATGTTAATGTTAATGTTAATGTTAATGTTAATGTTAATGTTAATGTTAATGTTAATGTTAATGTTAATGTTAATGTTAATGTTAATGTTAATGTTAATGTTAATGTTAATGTTAATGTTAATGTTAATGTTAATGTTAATGTATACTATTGAATATAGATTAATTGCCAAACTTCTGGCTTGTTAAAGAAAACTTTTTCATTTGCCTTTAATTTAGAGAATAAAATTTTTAATGAAATCAACAGCTGGTATGGAGAAGATATTAACTCCTAATATTAACCGGGCAGAAGAAAAGTGGAATAATATCAACCAGGCAGACGAAAAATTATAGAAAGTGAAATTTTTCTAGTAATATTGTACATTGCTCTATTTTATTTTTAATAGTAAAACCGAAAAATATTAAAAATTATCCTAAGTCCACCTCTTGGTGGTCTTGGTGCATTTACCTTCAAACGAATTAACTTTTTGATCCTGGATAACCAATGTTAGACGTTTCATTTCGACTTAAGGCGCTAACTTGACATAAACAAATATATACCATAATAATGGTTTATTCTCTACTACTGCTTTACAAGCATCTTTACAGGCCGACCAAAAACTTTAACTATGAGCTATTTCAGAACTGAATATGTCGGCCAGGAAAAAACATTTACGGCATCATTTTGTTTATATGTTTCTTGAAAACGTTCCCATCCATTGCGATCTATTTGGTAAAGAAACTTGAAGTTTAAATTAAGTGTTCTTAATTAACACTTAGTTGTTCGTATGAAAAAATAACCTCCCAAAAAAACCATATTTTAGCAGTTATGCCAGGGAATAATTAATTAAAATTAGTGACATAAGAATACAACATATTTCACAACATCATTAATTTGCGTCAAGAAACTCAAATGAAATTACATCATAGACGTCACTACAACGACGTCACAGCAAAACGTTCTCAATGCTTCCGTCTAGCGAATCCGAACAAGTTAAAGAAAACCGCAACCAATACGATAACAAAGATTTAATTAAACCACAAATACTAAACATATCCTGAGTGTAAGACACAAATAAAGCAGCCAGTGACGTTGAGACAGGGGTGCTTACAGGCGTTGTTCTGCAGCCCTTAAAGTTTATTGTTTAAAATTGTACTACTTTCTTATGAACACGCGTAAAGTCGTGTTCATCAAAGAATCAATTGCCCCTTAACTCCCCTCAATATGAACGGTGTAGATCTTACGGAGTCAGATGCTCTTGACGTTCTAGGCATATCAATACAAGCAGATCTTCGGTGGAATGATCACATTTTTGATGTGTCAAAAGAAGCAGCCAAGTGCCTTGGTTTTTTAAAACGGTGTAAGAAATACTTCACTCCAGTTGTTTTTCATGTTTTTCATGTTTTCATGTTTACAATTCGCATATTTGGGCAGGGGTTTCAAGATCATATTTGGAGCTTCTGGACCGGATTCAAAGACGTGCGATATATTTGATAGGTGATGGAAATATTTCGTCTTCTCTCAACTCTCTTGGGCATCGTCGCAACGTTGGTTGCCTAAGCCTTCTGTACAGGTACTACCATGGCAAGTGTTCAAGGGAGATACATGGCCTGACGCCACCAGCTCTTGTGTTTCCTAGGTCCACTCGAGCAGCTCTCCAAGCCCATCCCTTTACCATTGCAACTTTGCCCAATAGAACATCACATTACCGAGATAATTCGTTCTTCGGTCTCTCAGTAAAATTGTGGAACAATCTCCCTGCGAGCGTGTTTCCCGGCAGTTTCAATCTGTGTAAATTTAATTTCTGCACCTTTACTTGCAACAGTGTACAACTTAGTTGCTGAGTTTAAACGTGGTCGTTCAAATCTTGAATACGATCTGTGTTAAGGAAGTTAAAGAAGTGCATTAACACCAGAAATCATAGCAAGAATGCAGCATATGGTTTTGGAAGATTATCGATTGACTGATAGAGATTTAGTAGAAGCCGTAGACATTTCATTAGGCAGTGTTAGTCATATTTTAAATGAAGTTTTGGGTTTCAAAAAGGTGTGTGTTAAAAAGACACTGAGACTTAGGTCTACCACAAGAAGCTAAAGTGGTGTGAGCCCGCTACTTCAGCTCCTATGGGAGTTACTGTTCAAAAATTTGCAAAGAAGGTTATGGCCTCAGTTTTTTGAGATACAAAAGTGATTTTGTTGGTGGACTATCTCTAAACTGGAAAATAAATTAAGTCTGAATATTATTGAACCTTTTGGATCAGCACGACGCAAAGATTCGTGAAAAAAGATCCAGTTTAGAGAAGAAAAAACTAATTTTTCATAAAGACAACGCACCTGCTCACAAATTTCATCCTTTGGAAAAATTCTACTAAAAGAATATCCTCCAAATAGTATGCAATCGATACACAAATTTTAAATTTTTAATGAAGTAATTTTAAATCGATTTCATTAATATATGTTCTGTTCAAGTTTTTAACCCGCCGTTATGAATGTCTAAATTTTTTAACCGATTTTACTTTTAATAGTATCCCAAAATAATTCTGGTAGGTTTAAAGTTTAAGAATGGAATTTTTAAGTGACCAGCTTCATGAACGATACATTTCTTACTTCTTTTTATTATGCATATAGATGAAAAGAGTGAACCATAAGGGCTCCATCGTACTTTTAAGTAGCCTTAACCGATTAAATCCCAAATGTCGTAAATGTTCAATGAATTTTCATCCATTTATTTTTATATTATCTATAACATAAATTTTTTTACATAAAAATGTGATTTATCCACTGGAAAAGGTTTTAGATTCCAAATTTTTATATGAAACCGGTTACATAGACATCATTATCGAATAGAGAAGTATTTTCTAGTCATAAATTTAAGAATATTAGAATCGCCTACGTCCGAAATTCGACCATACCAAAACCGATTTTTCTTTTGTTTTTTTTTTTTTTGCTGAACGAACCAATCCATAGCCTGCATAGAAGAAATGGCGTCAGCAGCGCTCTCTGTCGCAGCGTCATATCGAAATAAACCACCAAGTATTAAACAAAATCATGGTTGAATTATTAGATTGTCGCAGAGCTGATCGTACTCTCTTCTCAGTACCCACAATTGTCAAAATCAGCATTTGCAGATTTTCTACGAGCTGTCAACTTCGATTTCAATTATGGTTACTCGATCACTCCCTTGCGACAACCTTATAATTCAACCATGAAGAAAATAAACAATTATAAATGTCTTTGCATGTGTTATATTAAAACAATACAGTTTAACAGTTTCATGACGCTAACGTAGTGGCAAATTCTATCTGATCAGGCAATCGGTGTGTTCGAAGAGAGAGAAATTAAGAAAATGCAACAACAACAATATTGATACACAGCTCTTTTGAAATGTCTGCGTCACTCACGCATTCTACTCTTGCTCGTGCATGCTACAGCAACGGCTGTGCGCCCTACAACAGGGCTGTGCGAATAATCGCCCAAGAGAAAATCGACCAAAATACCAAAATGAACAATCGCCCAAAAAATAGGCTAAACAATTTTGGGCCATTGTTCATTTCGATTTGGGCGATTTGACGCAATATAATTTTGGGCGATTGTTTATAATGAACGATCACCGAAATTTTCAGAAATGAATAATCACCCAATATTAAAAACGATTTTTCATTTAAATAAAAGCACTTTGGGCGATTATACGCACAGCCGCTCAACAGAGCTGTGTCGCTATATATTTTGATGTTGGTTGCTCATTATCCCATTGGGAAAAAAGCTTTTAACATTGGCTTAGTTTAACTTACCTTAATGGCAACATATTCGAATAAATATTGTATTGTATTGAAATTAGCACAGGTAAAAAGGGATCACAAACTTTTTGTTTGCGTATTAATATGTTCTATAGATGTATATAATAATATAATATAATTAATATACAGGGTGTCCCGCAGTTCATCATCATCATCGTTTCCTCGAGCTCCTAGGTGCAGCAAAGAAAAACTAACCTACACAAAACTTATTTTGATAGCAATGAAATCACCTTTCCAACGGTATATCAACAAACCCCACCAACCTAACCGTTAACGAGCTGTGATCGTGTGAAGATGAAATCAATCGGTTTAAACTACCAAATTTCAACTTTGAGTGGAAATTTTTCAGAATTTGGCGTAATAAATGAAATTTTTTTTTAGATCAATTTTGTAATCTATTCAATTTTCTATTCAATTCTATTCAAAATAAGTTTTATGTAAGTTAGTTTTTCTGCTAGAAACAATAACGTAAACCAAAGTCGTGAATTATTAATTAACCCTGTAGCTCCTAAGAATGTGAAAATAGACACACCCCCCCCCCCCCCCTCCCATACGATTTTTTGCTCAGCTCGACATAATCTTTCAGCTCTCTAAATAGTTGCACTCAATTGCGGGACACCCTGTTTATAGAGATAACTTTAAAGTGGTTTGAAATTTTTTGACAGAAATTATTTTTTAAGCTGTAGAACTTTGTAAAAAAATATAAAAACAGAATTTTGATAAATTTAATTTTCATCAAAAAAAAATTATTTTTCATGATAGAAACACTTAATCAAGCTATGTGTCAAAATAAAGTAATTTTTACAAATAAATGACATGTCATATGCAAGAATGTGAAAAATAAAATTTAAAAAAAAATGCAACAAAAGAATGTTTGGCTTATTTTTTTTAAACAAAATTTAATATTTTAGAGATTTTTTGAAGAGAACATAAAAAATTTAATTAGTGAGATAACGGTTAATCTTTTTTTATTTCTCCAAAGCCCTTTAATTTAACTTTTAGACAAAGAAAACCTGATGAAAATCGACTACAAAATGGCTGAGATATTTGCTTGCAAAATCAAAACAATTGTTTTTTCTCATTCTGAGGCAATGACTTTGCTTTAAGAAAATGCGTTTTACGAAAAAAATCTACAGTTTTCAACGGGAATTTTTTAACATACTATCCGTGAAAAAAATTAGCAAAAAAGTTTTCGTATACCGTTATTTTTCTCAACCAACGACGTTTCATACAAAAATCGTTGTACTAAGAATATCTATATTTTTCGAGATATTACAATAATTTTGATATCAAAATAACACAAATTTTCCAAAATTTACTATTTGCAAGCAATTTTACCACCACAATATATATTCACACTTGTTACATTAAAAAATGCCAATTGTATGGTAACCGGAAGAGATGGTGAAAAATCTTTGAAGTATTTTTTGCACATCTTATCAATGTCTAAAATTCTCTCTTACATCATGTTCTGCCATCTCTTACAGTTTAGGTTTTATTTAATATATTTCATATTTCAGGTCGAAGGTCACCAATCTAAAATCTAATCATATGTGCAGCCAGACCTTTCACCCGATACCTTATTAACCATTCTACCTCGTCCTACTCCTGAGATCCCTTACTAAAATTTTTATAAATTTTCAACGTTAATATTTCAGGCCAGAGTTAATTAATTTCAAATCTAAAATGATTTGGCACATCTACGGTGTAGTACCTTGCGAATAATAAAAGTTTCATTGCCCTTATTCTAAAATAAATATTAAAAAAGTGTACGACAACATTCGATGTTTGCGTATTAATATATAAGAAGATTAAATTTAGCCATGCCTCAAAATATTTTTTTTTTGGTAGGAATGGATTTTTTCTGCTATCATGTCTCTTTTGTCTCGTAATATTGATTCGTATTTTTACAGGTTGTAACGCAGTCTATATTAAATTTCTCATCTCTTTCTAACCTTTTTATGCATATAATCAAGGACTTGAAATAAAACTCCTTAGACGATGAATATATCGATGCGGTTTGCGGTTTAATGGCCTTGTTAAAAATTTGCTTAGAGAAATGAACTGTATTAATTATTTATTTTTTAGCATATTTTTGACTTTTGCAATCACTTAACAAGCCTTTTTTTCTAAAGTGCAATACAGGGTTGCCCATATTCGACGGACCCATCTGGCAACGCCATAACTTTTGACAGAGATGTCAGATCGCTTAATGACATACCGCGTTTGAAGCGTCAGTCCAAGCAGATTTTTACCATGGAACAATACACGCCACGCAAGCGCTCTGAAATAGTTGAAATTTACATTCAACAGAAGAAGTCAATTGTGAAAACTCAACGTGCTTTTAAAATATTAAAAAATGTGAGAAGTGCACATTGAATGGGACCGTAAATAAGCAAAATTGCCGTATTTACGCCACTGAAAATCCTCAGGAGATTCAAGAAGTGCCTCTTCATGACGAAAAAGTCACAGTTTGGTGCGGCGTTAGTGCGAAAACGGTCATAGGGCCGTTTTTCTTCCAAAATGAAAATGGCCATGCTGTTACCATCAACCAGGAGCGTTATCGCGACATGATGACCAATTTTGTGATGCCAATTATTCGTCGAAAGCGTATGAGGCAGTTCTGGTTTCAACAAGACGGCGCTCCACCGCACACAATTCGCATAACAATCGATTTTCTGAAGAATTTGTTTCCGGGCCGTTTGATGTCGAAAAGTGGTGATTTGGACTGGCCACCGCGTTCGCCCGATTTGACGCCGCCTGACTTCTTCTTGTGGGGATATTTGAAGTCAAAGGTTTACGTTAACAAGCCAAGGACTGTAGAAGAGCTCAAGGACAACATTCGTGAAGAAATAGCCGCTATTCCGGCCGAAATGTTGGCGAAAACGACGGAAAATGCTGCAAAAAGGGCACAATACGCCATCAACGCCAGAGGCGGCCATTTGAGAGATATCATATTCAAAAATTGATGTAAACAAATCTACTTGGAACAAATTAAATGATTAAGATTGCCAACCGCCAAATTTTTATTTTTTTCTTTGATTTTTTTAACAAAAACATGGGTCCGTCGAATATGGGCAACCCTGTAGAACTTTTATGTATGAAATAAAATCTATCTATACTATTAATAAATCTGTAGCCACTTTTTATGTTCACTCATCACGTTTAAACGACAACTCAGATTTTTATAAAATTTTGTACACATATTTATAGGTCAGCAGAGAGTGCAATAGGATACTTTATTTTAACCCATTAACAACCAATGTTACTATATAGAAACATATGCGTCTCGAATTTTCATTAAATACTGCATAATATTTCAAAAGTTTTAGTGCCAGTTTTTTAAAAAAAGTAAAATTAGCATGCAATAATAACTTATTTCTGCTCAATGGCATACATAGTTTTCACCAAAATGTTGCTTCAAGTCTAAAAATGTCTGTTTTTTATGGTTTTCTTTCGGCCCTAATGGATTAAATTGCACTTCGGTTAAACGAGAACAAAATCAATAAACTCTTTTAAATTTCCTTCAATTTGATACCAAAATCATGTATGTAGTTTGAAAACTGTGAAAAATTTTAGTACCAGATCTTTTTAGTATTAATTATAAGCTGAGAATGAGAGAAAAACGACTTGAAATTCACACTTTTAGCTTTGAAGGCAAATATTTCAGTCAGTTTGCAATGGATTACAATAATTTTTTTTGAAAAATGTTGTTTGTTAAAATATCCTTCAAACATAAGTTGAAATTTTTACTAAGCCAAAGTATTAATATTTTTAAAAATTTTTTTAAAAAATGTTCAAAAATTTTTAGTTTAAGCCAAAAAATTGGATAAAAGTTGTTTTTGTTGTAAAAAAAATTAAATCCAAAATTTAGGTTTTCGATTTCCTATCAGATGATATAACAATCTTAAGGTTAATAATTTCTAGTATTACTTAAACAATAAAAAATCGTTTTGGTAGCGAAAAATCAAGCCTACCCACTATCAATTTTTGAATGAAAACTTTTTGAAAACCCGGCGAAGCGGCGGGTTTAAGCTAGTTTAAGAATAAACACTGAAACTATATTACAGTCACCTACAACTTTTGATTCAAGATTGAGAGCTGATCGTTTAAACTAAAGTGTGCTAAAAAGTTGTGTAACGTTGTGATAAAAAAACTTCCTTGCTTAGGTTATAAAAGAGAAAGTGAAAGAAAACACAGAAAATAGTTCGAATTATTTTAATTTCCCAAATCAATAAAAGCCGGCAATACAATTAGAGGAGAGTAAAAAAAAAAGTGATATTTAGGTGATGGTTTTTATTCGAAAACAATTGTTTAGAGTTTTAAAATTCTCAAATTTGTTAAAATATACATTTATGTTTACAAAAAATGTTTTATTTTAAAAACAGAGATCGCGCTGGCTACAACGATTGCTGTAAAAAAAACTCCTTTTCGCACTGCGGGCATTCTGCTGGCTCCTAGGTTGACCTTAAAAAAAAAATTTTAAATTTAGAAACGCATTGAAAATATATCCAACGTGAATGAGACAGAATTTTATAGACAGTCTTTTTTCAAAATTTATACGTACTTGGGAAAAAAAAATTGAATTTTTTACATATTTTTTGTTTTCAATTTTGAATAAATCGGTTTTAAAAGGCTATTTTAAAAATGTTTTTTTTTTTGTATTGGTTAAAATTGTATTAAAAAATATACTTCCAAATATTGCAACGATCGGTCAAGTAGTTTTTGAGCTAGGTTGCCCGCAGTTTTGAAAAACGTTGTTTTGAGAACAACGACTTTAAAGTTATACGAAACAAATAATACGTAGACATTAGTGTTCAAAACTTAATTAAGTTACCTTGAAAGGACTTTGGCCGAGCTTCTTATGATCAATTGTGTTGTGTTCGAAAACTGGACCTACCAGCTTTATGCCGACTCCGCACGGCTTATTTTCTCAATAAGCTTTTAATGACAGTGTTTACTCTCTGAGGTTTGCCATTGTCTACAGAGAGGTGACGGCCGACCAGAAAAATAATTCAATTAAAAGAGTTTCCGTGTCAGATGCGACTCGAACCTGGGTTCTCTGGCGTATGAGCCACACACTCTACACCCACTACGTCACGGCCTCCACTATATATACATAGAAAATTATTATTGTTAACATTCTTTGAAATGTTACCCTTACCAAATACCACCTTGTTCAAAAAGAAAGGTTCATTCACACTGTGAACCGAACTTAACTGTCCAATTCGAAGATTTTTTTTTAGTAGGTTGCCACATGTGTCTATGAAAAAATTGTTAAAATTGTTAAAAATTGTTAAAAACAGTTAAATCCGGTTCACAGTGTGAATGAACTTTTCTTTTTGAACAAGGTGGTGTACTGGTTTGAGCAACCAGAGCTCACGCGCGGGTCTCTTTTCTAGGTAATAACTTTCTTAATGTTCAAGATATCTATATACATTTTTTTACATATATTTGAGATGTTCCATCATTACAAATGAAAAAAAAAAAAGTCATTTAAAATTAAAAACAAATTCGATTCTGGGATGCCTCTAAATATATTGCTGACCATAATTCGAAAATGGGATTGTTGAAATTATAAAAAAGTGTGCTTTTTTTATGAACTTTGACCCTTTTTCTCCTCAACAAAGTTTCCTAAAATCATCTAAACTTTAGAATTTTCACTGAGCCAGACAGAAAAAAAATTCCTTCTATACAAATTGACCCACCTTATTAGCTGATTTCAGGATTATCTCAAATAGATTTAGATTTTTCACAACTTAATTGGAAGAATTCTTTATAATTTCTCTATGAGGCTTTTTTTTTTTGCACTCTTACCCCCATGGTTCAAATATTAAGCTGTGCCACTGATCAAACTTAATCATAGTAATGATTTTCATCTGTCAGACGCGGAAATGTTATTGAATTCTATAATAGTGTCTAAATAGCCGAATGTAACTTTAATTTCCGTTCGTCACAGAATTAAGCATATATAACACAACAACAAATGGCGAAGAGGGCGAATTCAACGCAAGGGGGAACGTTGTCCAGTCAACGTAGGGAATGTTGTCAACAGTTGAGTCCATTTTAAGTTTCATTGTTCATTGTTGTCAAAGTGAAATTGGTAACCAGCATATCGATTTCATAGATATTTATATGATTATGGTTCTTAAATTTTCTGGATTTAATATTGATTTCAGATTGAAAATTTAAGGTTTTCATCGTAAACCTTTAATATCAACAGTTAGGAATTTATCTAAATGTTTTATTTAAAGAAGACTATTGAAGTCTGTATTTTCTGTAGTAAAATATATGCTTCTATTAAACATTGCCTATAGTAGTTGAATAAAGCTAACTATTGAAACTGCATTATTTTCCAGAACTACTACGGGCCATTAACGCTGAGCTGGCTGCTAGTGGTACCGATCTAGGAACCCTACCGCAAGAGCCCGACTATGCCGACACAGTATTCAATGAGCTTGAAGTGGCCAATAAATATGATATGCTACGTAAACTGGAAGAAGATTTGAAAGAGGAACAGGATATTGTCAGCAAATCGGCAATTTTAATGAAATTTCTAGAGGTTCGTGGGGAAAATACTTTTATTTCGTACTCCTGCATACGTTTACCTTATATTAATCTATCATTTTTAAATTTTACAGGACCCTTCTCTTAACACTCTACCGATGGTCTATGTTGAGGAGGCGCCGATTGAGGAACAGGATAATATGTTGTATCCTGCTGGAAGTGGTATGGAAAAACGTTCACGCTACTATCGTCGTTATCCATGGAAAAGGCACAATAGAAATCGCAGGTGAGTCTAGTGAATATCTTGAAAACTCACTTAATCAATAATTTTCACTAAACTTATGCGGAACAAAAACGTCAGAAGTAATTTAGTTTTTGATCTAAAAATTTTACAAAAAACTTATCACAACAATGTAAAACGTTAAATGTAATGTTATATGATGTACTGTTGGGAAAATTATAGAACTTTAGCCTAAGACTATGGTACTATAAACTTTGAAAAGAAACAAAATTGATATTAATTTAATAGTCATCAGCGGAACCTTTTTCTATATTAAGTTTGCGACGGAATTTTATAATGTTGAAAACTTTATAAAAAATATAAATTTGCATTTTTTCAGTAAAAAAGAAATAATTGTATTTCATATAATATAGTACATATATTGCAGAGCTGTGAAAGATTTCAATCATTTTACGTTTCAAGTCTTTTGATTTTGTTCAAATTCATTACAATACATAATTCCTTTTCGGTACTACTGACTTCAACATGTGAGATTAGCAATCATTTGTAATAATTTGATTGCAGTCTCGCATTCATTTATGTGGCAATTGATTGCGTACAAGTAACTTGAAGTCAACTGGGACTTCAAATCCCTTGATTGAATTTTTTTTTTTAATTCATTGTTCATTATGTTTTGTGTGCTTTCTCTTTTTTTTTTTTTTTGTATAATTTCATATTTCACTTAGAGAAAAAATTCAATATAATAGAATAAATTTATACAATAAACTTACACGTTTCTTAAGCATGGAACTCATTTAAATTAAGTATAAAAAACTTTTATTTTACAAATTAACAAAACTTACAAAATTTTTCGTCACTTCCATATTTAAGTGAATAACTGAAGAGGGCGTGGTGGAACAAAACAGAAGCCAGATTCGAAACAGAAGCCGGCACAAAATTTTATATTGCTTAAAAGTATACTGCGTAACAACTCTAAAGTTTGTGTTACTTGAATGCGTTCAAAGTCAAAGTCACAATTGATTCAGAATGGTAACAATGAAATCAAGTCAGTTTTTCACAAAATGATTAATAATTCAAAAACATTCAAAATGATTGGTGACTTCATTTTTCTTACTATTCGTTTTTTAAATTTTCAGATACTCTTCCATTATTTTGATCTAAAATGGAGCAATTTCAATATAGCCAAATGCGGTGTCCGTATATATATAAGTAGAAGGGAAATATTCCAAAAATTCTTTTTTAAACCAGTTTAATGTGTCAAAATATTATTTTTGGCTTTCTGTTGCAATGCGGCTGCCAAAAAAATCATCTAATTTAACTAAAAAATGTGTATTATTTTTATTTATCCATTCCCCTTAAAGCTCTTGCTTTAATTAAATTGAGTTGACTTTACTTTTGAACTTTAAATTTGTAGTATTTGGCCCTTGAAGTGAAAGGTAGGTACGAATATATATCGAAAAGATAGGCTTGCAGGTAAATTATGTTCATGTTCAGATAAAAAGATTAGAATTTCGTCGTGTAATTCAAAGTACCTGGTCAGAACCTTTCCCTTGGATAACCATCTTACTTATGTATGAAGAAGCAATTTTGTATGTAAGCTTACTATTTCATTGCACAATAGGGTAAATATCCTTGCATTTAGGGGTCTGGTTTTGATGAAATTTACAATCTTAACAGTTTCATTGAGAACTTCTTGAAGTGCTTGTGGTATCTGTTTAATAGCAAGAGCCTGAAGATGTCTGGAACTTAAAAACCATTTTAATATTAAATAATATTTTAAATTTCATAGCCATCTCCTTCATTTCCTACATTTTCGAACGGAACCCCTGAGGCATCTCGAAACACAGTTTGAAGAACGCTGGTCTAGACTTATAACTTTCAAATCATTCAAATCATATTCTTTTTCGCTGACCTTCATATACATGCAATGACTGTCCAATTTTAATTATATTACTAAACAAAAATATTTTATATTATCACTGAAAGTAATCAATATATAAACTTTATTATATATTCATTAAATGCGAATTTAATGCCACACTTATGTATATTATATAACCAAGTCACTTTCTTGCATATAAATTGTGTAACGCTGTTTTATGACTAAGAGACAATCTGACAATAAAACATTTATTGCATTCAAGTTCTTAATATTTTAATGATGTGGTGGAAAAGAAACGCTTACGTAAATCTATGTCAACTGCAATAAATTAACTAATTTTTTAAAAAAAAAAACATTGGGCCGGAGAAAGTTATTTTTGTTTTAATTGAGCTTTTGATTGAAATTTTGTGTATTGAGACAGCATAATTGTGATTTTATTTTAATTACAAATTTAAGTTTGATTTCAAAGATAAATTTCCTGCCTTAAGTTGCCCTTATCTGTGGTTAAAGTTCAATTAAACACACTGCATGGTATACGAAATGAGGACATAATCAACATGAATTAGGAAATGTTGGTGATATTTGTCTTGTACGCTCGACTTCAAATTTATTTTTGAAGTCAAAAACCGTCTCCCCTAAGGGTCAAGAAAAGCATTAAAAAGTAATACAAATGAGACTATTTAAATCAAAACTGAGATAATGATGTATATTTACTTGAAGATGCAGAAGTTTCAACATTTTCAAGGAAAATTTAAGAAATGAAGGATTCAATTTGCTTATAAAAGTCAGAATTAATGTATTTGAACCATTTTTCAATAGAAGATTTTGATGCTCAAAAATTTTCTGATATGAGAAAAAATATATATTTGAAATTAAATCTTTGAAGTAAAATACATTTAAATTTTAAAAGCTTAAGGCACTGATATTGCACAGTAAACCTGTATAATGGATCGCGGCTTATATACAGATAAGCTTACTAAAGGATTCAATTCCTACTAAAGGATTTGTGTAGTAACTTGTATATTTTACATTTTGAAAATTTCTAAATTTATATACGTCCTTAGAACTTACCTATTTACGTACGTTTTTATTATGCTGATGGGTAACCCAGAAAGAGGTTCTTCTGAATCTAGAATATACCTACTATATACATATATTTTTTTTTTAGTTCACGTATTGTTTTAATTAATATAAAAGCTTATTTTTTAATTTTTTTTTTTAATTTTTTTTTTATGTTAGTTTCCTGAAATGCTTGTCATTTATGTATGTGCATACTTTCACTCTGAACATTTTTGAGGACAGTATATGTTGTAAAAGCACTGTATTAATGGCAAAAAATACTAATAGTTTGGGCGTAAATGCTTCCAACTCGTCTTAGCACGGACTTTTATACTAGTTATTAAATAAAGCACAAACATATAACTGACACATTCGGAATTTCGAGCTGGACTATTTCGGTTTCTCGTGGAAATTTACCTGGCAACGTAAGCAAATACTTCCGATTAGTAACACAAATAAAAGCCCTTTCAATGCTATACATCGGTGTGCAAACAATAGTATCGGGGAAATGGAGAAAACGGGGAGACAAACTGCTGCTACCGTATACTTGTCTCGACCGCTTAAGATGGCCTCCGAATACGGTTAGGAAATAAGCGGTAACTCACAGAGAGATTAGCCCGATCGACTTGAAGCTTTTACATGATATTCCTAAGATGTTGTACTTTCATATAAAAAAATGATAGAAAAAACATGTTTTTAAGGAGGGACATGGCATTCGCTGCAGAGAAAACAGACCTTTTTTTAAAAATTCATAACTCAGTCAAAAACAAACATTTTTCCAAAATTATTGTAAGATAATGTAAGAAAAATTATTGTAGAGAATTGAACAAATTACAAGAAAAAAAATTCAAAAAAATATATTTTTTACTCCAACATGGTTTTAAAGAGCTCCAAACTGGCGGCAGAGAAAAAAACGGGGCCTCGTGGTTGCAGCGTTGGGAGTTGCAAAAATTGTCCGATCTGGAAAAAAATGACTTTTTTAAATCTTAACAAAATTGGTTATCGTATGACACGAGCTTTTTTTTTAAATTTTTGGTGATGCTCATAATTTGAAAGTGTGTTTTTTCGAAAAAAATATTGACTTTAAAAATTCATAAAAAATCGAAAAAAAAAATTTTTTAAAAATCTCGTGTCATACGATAGCGAATCAAGTTTAAAAATATACAAAAAAAAAAAAAACATTTCGTCAAAAAATTAACCCGCTAGTGCCGCAGCCAGTACGAAAAACATGGTTTCGAGATAAACGCGTTCAAAGTTTGTGAACAAAGAAAAAAAAGGTTACCTTCAATCTGTCATGCCTGCTTCGTACTGTATGCCTTCGTTATCTTGTGTTGTGCTGTTTCTTATAGTTTTTTGCAATCGTTTAGCAATTCGGGTTTCTTTTGAAGCTTCATATGCCTTCACTCTGGCGCATTTCAAACGATTTGCATCATTTCCTTTGGAAAAATTCAATGCTGTAGCTCCTATGGTGATACCAAGTAGTTGAAACATTTGCAAATAACTATAAGCGCCGTCATTGTAAGTACCCTGTAGGAAAATCAACTAATTTAAAAGTAGTTGATAAAGTAGTTTTTTGTCAACCACAACTAGTTGAAATTCTGACTTTTTTCCATAGAACGAACTAACTTATTTTGTATGGTGATGTCCGCTAAATAAGTCAATTGACTGTCGTCTGCATATATTTTCAACTACTTGTTAAATTAGTTACATTTAAATTATTTTTTTAATTGCTTTAAAATAACCAATTGAAAACTATTACTGATGGCCAAAAGTTAATAATATTTGATGAAATAACATGGTTAAATATATATAAGCTTGTAATCTAATAAAAATTTTCAATTAAAACATGACAACATCAGAGTAGTTGCCGCCTTAATATAATTCAAAGTAGTTGATATACTGGTTTATTTTAAACTAGTTTTTTAACTAGTTGTTTTTAAAAACAAGTTAGTTTGTTCCTATAGGGTAGACACTGCCATGCAGCTTGCAATATTAGCAATTCTGTTGCTGCCTGGCATACACTTAGGTGCAATGAGCCAAATTTTTGCATTCAAACTTTCATTGGAGTTTTGCGTGAATCCACCCAAGCACTTGTTTAGCAATTCATCGTTACTCAACGCCGTGTAAACTGGTTTGATTGCCTTTTGCACTATTTTATCATATAAGTCATCTTGTATTTTAGTTTCTGATAGTTCTTTCTCAGCAGCACACTTCATTAATGATTGAGCAACTGTGGTTGCGGCTTTTTCAACATTTTCCATAATAGCATCATATGGTCGTTGAGTGATGCATGTTGGTAAATCCATAAGTCCACAAAACAGTTGCGTGGCCGACAGTCCTTTCCCAAGAACGCGCATAGTGGCAGCAAGTCTCCTATTGATTTCATACGCTCTACCGTTTATCAATGGTGATAATTATGGATTTATGGTTTTGATATCGTCATTGCACTTTGTACAAAATATAACCAGTTTGAATCCAAGGCCACGCATAGATTTCTTTTCAAATTTTACATTTCCACCACATTTTCGACAAACAAGGCAATGCCCAAAAATATTTCAGCATATTGTAATATGCAGTAGCAAAATGTTTCATCACAACCAACATCCACTGATGCCCCATGAAGTTTTTTAGCAGATGTACTAGTGAACTCCACCTCAGATTCCATTTCTTCTGTTGAAATAGGTTTTCTTCGTGTAATGATTTTGTGTAAAAAACCTCTTTTGCCTTCTCGATCTATAGAACGACGCTTCATTTTTCAATATTTTCCACAAAAAAACCACGACTTCACGCTGCAAAAGATGCCAAATAACTGAGCATATAAAATAAAAACTCCACTATATGAGTTTTAAATATAAAGAAATATAAAGAAATTCAAAAACACAAAAAAAAACCCACCCTTCAAGTAGGTACGAAATAACAACCACTAAAAGTCAGGAATCAAGTAAAACAAGTATATGCCAGCTGCCGTACGTAGGTAGCGCAAAAATTAAAAATGCGCTCTCACTAATCCGGCTGTAACTTTTGAACCCGTAGGAATTTTTCCATGAAATTTTTTTCCATAGTATCTTAAGAATATTTACTAAAATACAAAATTATTTCAAAAAACTGCCAATGTCATATCCTCCCTTAAGGACTCTCAATAATGTAAACTTTATCCTAATATCGAAACATAAAACTTTAAAATTTCGAACATCTTTTAGACTCACTTTAGAAATACTAACCTTATGTGAGTTACTATTGAACTTTCAGGTTTGCCCTGATTTTATTTCTTTTATATAATTAATACGTAATTAATTATTTTACCTAAGTTATATCTTCTTATATATAACTTTTATTTAATATTCAACCTTTTTTCAATTTCTCTTCATTTTTCAGCAGTAACTATGAACCTGAGCTACGTTATGCCTGCACACCCAGCAAGGAGGACGTTTTCAAGCTACTCGTAGGTTTGCATGAGAATCGCAAGGGTAATCTACACAAGACGGTGCAATTCTGCAATCGTAAACGTCCGGCCAAGGCTATTTTTACAAATATACGTTTTTTGGGTTAAACCCAAAATATGTTGATTTGCTTAAAACAATTTTCGATAATTTGGACACACACTAAGTACTGACGTTGGCAACTAACAAATATTTAATTATGAATTTTTTGAGAGTTTACAGTTCAAACAAAATGTATACCTTAAAACAAAAAGAATTAAAAAAATATTTTCAAGAAAGCTGAAGAATTTTACAAATCTTATTGACTTAAAACCTTTAAAATGAAGCCATTAAAATAAAAAGTAATTCTAACTAAAAATCTAAAATCTATTGAATTTAATTTATCGAGTTCTCAGTAGTATATTATACACAGAATCAGTAAAGCAGGTTTAATCCAACTCAATTTTTAACTGTTTTGTAAATATATCAATCAGTATATCAATGTTTAACGGTAACAATGTCATATCAATATTTTTAAATCCTTCCTAATAAATATACAAAAATTACAAAAAAAAAAAAAAATTGACACATATAAGTAAAGACTAAAATTAAGTTTAAAAATTTGTCAACTTATGCAATTTAGCAAAAGTATAAAAAAATATACCTATATATATATGACAAAAATAAATGTTTGTTGCATGTGTTTAATAATAATCAATATTTAATGCCTGTTGCAAAAAACTTGTGTATATATATTATAATCTATATATATTTAAATAATGATATGATATGCAAAATATAGTGAAATTTTATCAATTATAATTAAAAATATATCATACTTTGAGCACATTAAAAACAAAAACAAAAGAGAGCACTTAACTTAATGGTTAAAGATTTTTTAATATTTACTTTTATTTATAAAAAAATAAATGGAGTTGATCCTCGAACTGTAGTCGAAAGCGTTGTAATTAAAAGCAATAGCTTGAGAACAGCATATATATATTTTGACTTGTGACTTGCACGTTGGTTGGTCAAAACATTCTCAAAGCATTCTCAAACAAAATCAAAGACGTCGTTATTAAATGCCGTAAGTGGATCCTTTATATATTTATAATATTTTTATAGGATTTATATATTTATAAGAATTGCAATATTGTTCAATTAATAGTGCACCGTACCAGTTTTTTAAGAGAAACCTTTTCTTCCTTTCTCATATTATGATATAGCTGAATATGGATGGTTAGTACTGCCAAAATCGTTTTTACACATCTGAACACTGTTTTTCTTCCATCACATCTGGTTTTTGAAATATTTGAGATTATATTCCCGATAAAATGCTTTTAGTTCTGCTTTTGAGGTTATGTACAGTTCGTGCAAAGATTTTAAGACTCTTTTCTATCTACTGCTTACTTAAGAAATACTCTTCCTTTAAATATGAGTATCTCAAATCCTGATGTTATGGGTCATTTTAGACCTCAGATTTGGGTTCTTTGCGGAAAAGTACTTTGAAAATGACTCCAAGAAGCCAAAAACAAAAAATGGCTTTTTAACCTGTGTTATATCTCATTACTCCTCTAAAATATGAGAATTTCGAATTTGTTCAAAGAATTTGCCTTAGAACTGTAAAAAGCAAAATAGTGGAGATTTTTTATCATTTAAGGCTGAAAGCACAATGATGTGAACCCAAAGGCCTATTGCATAGTGCATAGCAATTTTTTTTTTTAATCACCGGTTAAAATAATGTATCAAGAATATATATGTGTGGAGCATTTCACATGAAAAGGACAACCAAAAACTTGTATTCGAGTCAGTCCAAATGAATTGATCCAAAAAAGCGAAAGTTGGTTATTCGACCAACTGACTTGTATCCGAGTCAGTCCAAACGAACTGATCCGAAAAAACGAAAGTTGTTTGCTCGATTAAAAAGTTGATATTTTTATTAACAGTTGCCCAATATATTTGAATCTCAGAACTGCTTTCAACAAAAATTTTTCTTCTTCAACAGAAAAAGAAACTGGTCCAAGAAAGATAAAGCGCCAAAGAGATAAGAAAAAGCAGACATTCAATAGAAGAAGGTTATAATCTCATTCTGTTGGAATTGGAAGGGCCGCGTATATTACGAGCTACTCCCACAGAATAGAACTTCAAATTCTGAAGTGATAACTACAGAAATTGAGCTATGAAAAAAAAAAACGAAATGGCCATTTCATCCCTTGAAAGGACTTTGAACGAGCTTCTTATGACCAATTGTGTTGTGTGTGTTGTGAAATGTTTGAACACAAATGAACGAGAACTGGATGTTCATTATGTTCTCTTATGTTCTCAAGCCTTAAAAATTAATTCAAATTAATTCAATTAAAAAAACTTTCTGTGTCAGAAGGGATTCGAACCAGGGTTCTCTGGCATATGGGTCACACACTCTACCCACTGCACCAGAGCCACCACAAGCGATTGAGCAATGGCATCGAACAAATACGTTCTGAGCTGATTAATGGCAAGGGAATGGTCTTCCATCACGATATCGCCAGGCCTCATATGAGTTTGGTGACTCCAAAAAAATTGCTCGAATTTGGATGGGATATTTAACTCCATTCATCCTATAGTCCAGACCTTGGATCCTCTAACTACCACATACTATTTTGCTCCCTGCAAAACTCACTGAATTGTAAAACCTTTGATAATGAGGGCCTTGAAAGATTCTGTGCAGAGAAATTTGGAGACTTCTACCTGAGCGTAATAACGAAGCTCCGCAAAAAATAGGAGAAGGTTATCGAACAAAACGGCGAATATATAATTGATTAATGTTACATTGATTTATAAAATAAATGAGCCTAAACTGTTAATAAAGAACTGTACCGACTTTTGAGCAACCCAAATTCTTTTGCTTCAAATAAATGTTCATCATTACCTCTATTTTTCTTAAAAAGGATTGTTTTTTCATACTTTCGAAACTCTATGAGGAGTTTGAATCCTGAAAGTCCAGTCCCCCGTGGCTACTGGTCGGACTATAACAATTGCTAGTTATCCTAATAGGTATGATGGCAGAGAAGATTGCTTCTATCAAATTTAGAGTGCGCCCTGAGCAGATTGTCTGTTAATTCCGTTCAGTTAATATGTCAATATAATTTTTAACAAAATAGGTGATTCGATTTCCGTTTTTTTTTTTTTCTTTCATTCCGATAAGAACCCAGAAGAAGGCTCTGGCTAAAATCCTAGATCTTTTAATGAAATCTAAGCGGATTTATTTGAAAAAGAATACATTTCTGAAAGTCAAAAGTTAAAATTTAGGCTCTACGTAAATGAAACGTTTTTCACACAATATTGCAAATTTTTTTATATTAAGTTAATAGTGGCGATCCTTTGTTTCTTGATCTTATGAAAATTTCGAAAATTTTATGCTTACTTCTTTAATTTTTTTTTTTAATAGATATATTTTTTATGGCGTAGATTGACGGAATATCCTACTGAAAGCCCAAAGAGTTAAACAATTATTAGTTATTGTAGCATTTAAGCCCAGACTTATTATTTAAACAAAAAGATCATTTTATAAAATAGTGAAATAGTGATATAGTTTTATGAATTTAGTTTATAAATGCGTTCCTCCTGATGTGCACTCTAAGAAATGTTATGTTCAAAATATAATTAATTGATTTACGAACTAATTTTGCATTATAACCCAAAATAATATTTGGATTTTTTAGATCACAAAATAAGCGTTGACGCTGCAACGAATCCTTCTGAATAGAGCCACAAAAACCTACATTTATAAGTAACGCAGCGCTGCTTTGCGTTATTGAGTTGAAGCACTTAACAGCGTTATTGCGCTGAAACACTTGATTTATTAAAAGTAACGCATTAGCGCAGTAATACAAATAGTTTCTGGCTCGTTCTTCTTTCTTTATTTATTAAAAGTTGTTCGATATCAAAAGTACATGTAAACTTTAATTTGTGTATGTGTGTATGTATCTTTTTGATCGCTGTATCAACCTTGAACGAAGTACAATTTGACCACATGCTTCAAGTGTATGTTTGTTTATTTATGATGCATGCTGAGCTCTGCGTTTTATACAGACATGTTTTTAATGAATTTATGACCAATATTCCTTAATTAAAATTATATTCTTTAGATGAGACATATTGCTACAGGACTTAAATTTGATTTCTTGATTTTTTTCTAAGTGAGCCTAAGGCCTTTTCCACACTTGGTCAACGCCATTCCAAAAGTTGAAAAGCAATGCAACTATAAGCCGAATGCTTTCAGACATGATTCAAAAGTCGTGGAACATGTGATAATATAATAATTCATGTTTTCCGACTTCTTACACTAATTTAATATATAACACTTGCTCATTTATACTGCAAACTATTTCATCTTCTTCTAAACTCTATTAATGAAAAAAGGAACTAATTAATTAACTTATTCACCTTGATTAATATATAGCGTACTGCACTACAAATAATTGAATTCACAAAACAAACAAATTGATGCAACAAGCCGCCGATGAAAATTGCATAAAGCCGCTTTGCGTTCAACAAGTTGAGAACGTGTCAAGAACTTGTTGCGTGCAAGTTGCTTAATCTGAAGTTTCCGGTATAAATACCCAGACTAGCAACTTGAGTTAGTGTTGCGTTGACCAAGTGTGAAAAAGGCATAAACTGCGCTTACTGCAACACATAACTTGTTGCCCTATCCAATTCAATATACTCAAAAAATATGTCTTATAACTACACGCGCTATCCAACTCGAAATTCTACTGCGCTAAATAAAGTCTTTGTAGTTGTTCACACATCAGTCAAATGATTGAAGTATATCGCGATTTTTTACTCTCTTTAACTCTCTCTGAAAATTTTGATTGACGCTTGCTCACACACGATTTTTTGATTGAAGCTCCGACGCAGGCATTTGTTACTTTTCTGCTACCTACTATTTTCTGAGTTCATATCGTGCTGGGTGTTTCTTTTATTAAGTCTAAAAGTCCAAATATAATCACTTTATTTGGGTGTTTCTTTTATTAAGTTGTTTTGTGTGCATAATAATTTTACAAAATGGAAAACAATAGCGGAAATATAGTTGATCTTTTAGGATTAAAATTGATCACATTAGGAAATCAATACACCGGAAATTATACCTTTTTGAATGACCATCAGATGCAAGTCATAAAAAAACAATTGAATTAATGATATTATGGCAGGAACTGAAGAAACTACACCTCTTTTTCACTTCAAAAAACTACCTTTGTTACTACTACTTTTGCTACTATTCTTGATATAATTGCCTACTAAAAAGCAGACAAGTAAAATAATGCAACCCTTTGACTGATTGATGCAGGTCTGGAGCTCAATCAAAATTTTGACTGACGAGAGAAGATTTTGGAGTTCATTTTCGCTCTGAGATAAAGTTCATTTTTTTTTTTACATAGGAAAGCAACAACAAATTTTGATTGATTCAATCATTTAACTGACGTATGAACACCTCCTTTTTGATCAAAAAAATCAAAGCATTTCGACACAATTGCGTCATGACACAATTGCGTTAACGCATTTCTCTGATACAATAAGCTACGCTTAAGTTGGTGTATCAGTGCAGAATTTTTTGTTACTAGATCCACAGTCCCTCATTTTGTAATAAATTTTTTTGATTAACGTTTAAATTTTTCCCATACATTATCTTAAATTTAACGTAACTAACACTGGGCAGTTTTTAGCGTAATACGTGTTATAGCATTACAAATGACTCACACTAAAAGCCGCATCATTTACAAATTTTTTTTGATGTTTTTTTTACCACCTACAGTATAACAATTTCAGTAAAATTACTCCACACATACCTCCTATATCGCAATGAATCACATTCATTGTTATTATCAATGGTCATAAAAAATTCTACTAAGGAACAAATAAACGCATAACAGACGACCGTAAAAAGTCACACAACCAAGTCAATAGCTTCATTACGGACTGTCTTTGCGATGCGGAAATAATGTGCACAGTATTGACCAACGCCAAGGGAGAATGGTAGAAAAAAAAACCAAACCAACCTAAAAAAAAAAAAATCAACTTGTGTACAAAACACTTGATTCATTCAGTACATTTTAAAGAACTGAATATTGCAACCAGAGTAAAATTTTTCGCAGCCAATTACGAAAGAGTTGACATAAATACAATATTTGAGTTGTGGTGGCATGGTAGCAGCACGTAATAACAAAACATATTATTTATGGTCTGTTATAGTCAAGTAGATGAAGAAGTTGACATGATGAAAATGAAGTGTGAAGGTGTGAATTAGGAAAACAATGCGGCTTATCTCGTTGGAGATTTCTGGCTTGTTAAGATAATTTGTAAAGGGTTAGAAAACTAAAAAAAAAGCAAAAAATGTGTACTCGTATTTGAATATAATTTAAGAGCACAAATAAGATGTTCTTATGCGCAGCAAAGGCCAATAATGAAGAAGTTCAGCTTTCAGGGCACTAAAAATAGACTACTTAGACTCATTTTTTTTGTTATGTTTTGGAATTTTTATTATTTTCGTGTTTTTTTTTTTAATTACTTTAGTGTATTACAATGACATTTTTTAATAAATGGAATGAATATATGTGGTTTTTTTTCAAGCTATAAGAAAATCCTTATAACCCAATTTGCCTCCATTACACTTTGTCTCTATTAGTTTTGCTTTTAAGCCTATTTCTACGTTTATATCCTTTATATCCAATGATTTATTTTTGCAATTAAAATAACAGCTGCATTTTTTTTTAAATAATACAAAAATATCTTTTGTTCCGATTCGCCTCAACTATATTTTAGGCCTTATTTTATTTTTTAAGCTACATGTTTTTCTTTCAAGTTCATTTTTATATAAAAGCAACTTCAAACTTATGAACCAACATATTTTTTTATGAACCTAAAAATGTTTATTCCAATTTATTGCAAACGGTCTGATTGATAGAGCTCATACGCAAAACAATAATTTTTTTGGTTGATATAGAAAAAACTGGTACTTATAAATTAAAAGACCAACAAGAAATAAAGTTACAATTACTCAAGATCACTATATATCATAGTGTCCCGATTCACCCCAAATACTTTTTTCATCGTTCTACTATCTTTACTATTACCTTTTCTGTTGAACTCATATTTTTGTCATTCAGTCCTTAGGAATGATATATTTAATGAAATATAAATTTTTGTTCTTACTTTCCCAAATAGCCCCATTCAGCATGGACTTCATTAAACAAAATTATACACTTTGAATTTTATGAATAAAGATAATTTGTAAAACTGATCAGATCAACAAGAAATAAGTTCAAAATTTATTGTGAAGACAAAAGAAAAGAAAGTGTCTTGATTTGCCCCAATAACTTTTTGCATAGCCAAAAATAGTTTTCTATAAAATTTATATCAAAATAGCATTCAGCCAAAAAAATTTGATGTTTTTTTAATAAAACCAATAACTCTTAAGCATCGATTTATCTGAATTGATCTTATTGACACCGTTTTTTATTTATATAGAATAATTCTCTTAGAATGATGTAAAGAGCTATGAAAAAAGGTCAGGTGAACTAGAATTAAGGAAAATGCATTATATATTGATTGGCTCAGTTACGTGTTTGTCACTTTTCAAGCGCAAAATTAAAGAAAGCAACGATTGTTTTCTCCATAAAACTTATTATAGCCCAATTTTCCTCTTTTCTACATTTTTACAACACATATATTCCATGCTTTTCTTTAAAACTTTTATTTATTTGTCATACAACATGACAAATTATTTATAATAAAAACATGATAACAACGCTTTAAGCCCGATTTACCTCATTGAATGGGTTTTAGAACAACAAAATTCCAAATAATGGAAATTGACACACTTTAAGGCGTAATTTAAGAAACCTGAGAGAAAATGGAGCTCAAGATTATAATCTAGAGTCGAACCCACATGCAAATGGAGACCTTTTTTCACGGTCAGAGAATGTTTTTCTTAAAGAACCGAACCACAAAGATTGATGCGAAGAAAAAACAAGAAAGACTATTTATACTATTTGTACTACTAGTAGACCTTGTTATTGGAATTTATATATCATACTATAAAATATATAGTATGATGATAAAAAATCATAGTATAGAAATATATTAATTTCCTCAATCAATCATTTTTATTAAAGACATTTCCTCCAATTCATTTCCTCTTACCTAGGTTTCTTTTTTTTTTTTGTATTCGTTACACTTCTAATATTATTTCATTTTCTTTTAAATAAAATTAGCATGAAGAAGATCAAACAATTTATTCTAATCAATTGGGTATGGACCATTTATGAACACTTAAATCATTTTCGACCCTTTTTATCTCGGCTTACTTGATTGGCACAGACTATTTTAATAAAATAATCCTCAAAGGCTGATTTGGGATGATTCTTAAAAGTTAAAGTATTAACAGGTAAATGGTCACATATTTTACTTAATGACTTTTAATACGGTCTATTCCGTTTTGCCTCTGTTGGTTTTTTGCTTTTTTTTTAATTTTTTTTTATATTCTTGGATTTTGTTTCGATTTATCTGTATGTAATTGAAACAAAACAAAGATTTATTAAATAAAATATTAAAAAATGTTTGGCCCGTTTAACCCCTTTTGACATAATTATACCTGAATTCTATTAAAGCATGATATGTTTATATATGCAAACGTAAATATAAGCAAAAACATTATTTGAACTACTTACTCTTTAAAATTCATATTGTTCCGATTTGCCCCAAAAACCTGTTTTGCCTTTTTCTTGTAACAATCTTGCATTACTCGTATCTTTCGAATGTAATAAGGCATGAGGTCAAACTTAGTTATGCTTTAAAAATCACTAACCCAAATTACCTTCATGTTTTATTTGCTCCCACTATCAATGTTTTATTGTAAATATTTTTGTAAATTTGGGTCCAATATGTTTATTTAATAAATCTTTACACAGCCACACAAAAAAATCTACTTTCGGTCCCAGAAGTCAGACCATGCTTTTTATATGTGTTCTGGATCGCTGAATAAGAATCCGAAGTCCATTTAACCCTATCACCCCACTATTTTTCATAACCTCAAATAAACCAATATTCTTACACAAAAAGAAATCGCCTTTCGAGTTCAGAGGTCAAGCCATGTCTTTTGTATGTTTTTTGGGTCACTATATAGGAGTCTGAAGTCCATTTAACCCTATCAGCCCACCATTTTTTATAACCTCAAAAAACCCGATATTCTCACACAAAAAAATGTACTTCCGGGTGAGGATATCAGTTTCTTAAAAAAAAAAAAAGGTTAGGTTATAAGTAAAATGAACATCGTAGTCTTATTCAGAGAGTCAAAAAACATATAAAAAACATGGTTCGACCTATGGACCTGAAAGTCAGATTTTTGTTGGTGTGAGAATAACGGTTTCCTTGAGGTTATGAAAAATGGTGAGGTGATAGGGTTAAATGGACTTCGGAATCTTATTCAGTGACCCAAAAAATATATAAAATTCATGGACTGACCTCTGGGCGCGAAAGTAGACTTTTTGTGTGGCTGTGTAAAAAGCATGGTCTGACCTCTGAGCCTGAAAGTTGAGATTTTTTTTTTTGTGCGGCTGGGTTGCTTAACTTTTTTTTTATTTACCTTAATAAATAAACTCTTAAACATTTAAATGACTTGAAATATCATGATAAGGAAATACGACCTATTCCGTTTTGCCTCTGTTGTTTTTTGTATTTTTTATTTTTGTAGTCTTTGTATGATACAACCTCTTCCGTTCCTGTTGTTTTTATGCCTTTTTTATTTCTTTTTTAATCTTTAGTTTTTGTATACAATATATTAAAAAATATTTTGGCCCGTTTAACCTCTATCTACTGATCGAAAAATACTTTTTTCAATTCTTCATCCTTATTATTTACAAAATATTATAAAGCATAAAATGCTTATGATGGAAAAGGAAGTGTTAAGCAAAAACATTATTTAAACATTTTACATTCTAAAATCCATATTCTTCCGATTTGCCCCAAATGGTTTTTTTGCCTTTTTCTTCTTCTAACAATCTGTTATTACCTGTCGACTACAACAAGACATGATGTCAAACTTTGTTATGCTTTAAAAGCACTGTCCCGAACTGCCTCAATGGCTTATTTGGTCTCTTTCACTTTAAGCCTATATTTACACCTATATTTTTATAAATCGGGGTCCGACAGGAGAGGTGATTTATTTAATGAAATAATTTGTAACTTTGACTCGATATATCTCAATAAATTAACACTCCAGGGATTGTAAAACTTAAAATAGTTTCGAAATTAAACCTATAAACAAGATAATGGGCAAGATTTGAGGCATGATATATATAACAATGTTAAAAAACGGTTAATATAAATGTCGAATTCATTTTACAAACTAATTTGTTACGACGGCCCATACACGACGTATATAAGAGTATTTAGCTGATCACCCATGAAGTTTCTTGTTAAATTGATCGCCGGTTGTACGAGTCTCCAGCTATTCACCGAGCATCTTTAAAATAATAAGGCACATTTTAAAAGAACTGAATTCGCAACACTTTATTTCACACAAAAAAAAAAAATCTTATTCTTATCAACTCCAGGCATATTTCACTTATTATCCTAGAAAACCAAACCAGCTACGTTGTGGCGCATAGCAGGTCGGCTTTGTTATCCACAAAACATCTACGCTTAATCTCAAAACATCGCTCATTTCGAAGCGACAGCGGTTTTTCTCTCTCGAGAAGAATTTGGAATTTACTCGATTGACTCCGATATCACTGTCGTTACCACTTTCCTCCTCCTCTACCTTGTCGATTCGTCTTTCCGCTATCTGACTAGGTGGCTCTGTCCTCTCAAAGGCCCGATCACCATCGAAGTAATAGTATTCTTTGCGGGTTGAGTTCGTTTCCACAACTGTAACGGGCTGGTGTGAGCTACTGTCCGTAGCAGGCTCAAAATGTAGACGCTTGGCGCGTCGATACTCTGGCAATCCGAATTGATTGTATGCTGGAGCTATATAGGGCACCTGAGGAATGTTCCACAGTTGCTGTGGATAGAGTAAAGGTTGTTGTGCGTATCCGGTGAGTTGTTGGGTATAATGTGGATTTGGTTGAAACGGTTGCTGCTGTTGTCCAAACACCGTTTGCTGTAAAGCAAAACCTGGTTGTTGTTGTTGTTGGAGGCCAAATTGCGTAGCGCCATTTGGACGATTTGCTAGCTGTTGCTGTTGCTGTGCCGATCCAGTTTGAAAACCTGTTATAATCTGTCCCTGCGGTTGATGCTGCTGTTGCAGTAACTGCTGCCCCGTTTGTGCACCATTACATTCTTCCTGTGCGATATCCAATAAAAAGCCATTCGACGGTATGCCCGAGTAACCCATTCGCATACGTATTATTTTCTTGCCCAGTCCCCAAGGCGCTGTAAAAACGTAGCCCGTGCGACAGCCACAAAAGCGTTCACCATCGATCTCCACATAATCCTCGGTGCAGACATCGCGCGTAGTGCCGATGGCAATATTGACATTACCATCACTGTCACCATTACCATGAAAGGTTTGACCAAAATCGAAAAATTTGAACTCTACGCGTAGGAGACAAATTGTAAGTGTTGCCTTCTCCAAATCAAACTGGCAATCACGCTGTGAAACTGGCAGCAATGAGGTAAAAGCTGTGCGCGGAAAACCGGGACTGGATAAGTAGAGGTGCTGCTGACGAAAACTAGAGGCACAGCAAGGTTCAGGTATAGTTGGACCAAGCTGTCCATTTATAGAATCCTTACTGCCCGTTTGTTGAACCTTCAAGACAGGTTGTAAAGCTTGTTGCTCTGGCGTCCAAGGACTATTTATATACTGATCATTGAAAACTGGTGGTTGTTGGTTGAGAAATGGGTTATGATATAAAGGCAGCTGATTAGGAGGTGGTGCCAAATTTGAAGGTTCCACCTGCGTACATGGTTTCTCACGCCCATCTGGCTGATCCAGATGTATTTGTATGGCAGGGCGACGTGTGGTGGTCGTTGGTGAAATCGGAGCAACTCTTGGTAAATAGTAGGCACCGTAACCAAAAGCTGCTGGAGGCCCTAATTGCTGTTGGGGATGAGGTACATTCCATGGATGCTGAAGTGGTGGTCCTATATTTCGTGACTGTGTCCCTTCATACTGATTGCGATTGCGTAAAAAGTTCCGAAATATAAATGAACGATTATGTTGAGGCAGCTCTAACTGCAAGGAGGGAGCATCAACATGCTCGCTATCATCATCCACATCTCGAAAACTTATGCGGGTCAAGTCCTCCCGCTCACAAGCTAAACGCGTTACCAGCAGCTTAAATCCCTTACCCGTGGTCCAAGGCGAATCATCCGAATGAAAACGTAGACGCAACACACCATCTGGAGTGTGATACTTCTTGATACCTATAACCTGGCCACACAACAGATCCATATCGTCGCCATTATTTTCAAAACCCACTGCTAGATAGTCATTTGTGCAGTTACTCGAGGACTCTAGATAAAAGTCCAGAAATTGTATGTGAAACTTGGTGGGACAGCGATAGGGTGAACGTACGACATAGTCCCAACAGGTGCCGGGTGGATAGTCGTCAGGATAGTTGGGTGACTCGAGCACATTTTGGCGTAATTTGTAAATGCCCGTTAGACCGCAACGTCCCATTTCATCGTGTGTAGCAGCCCACGTGGTAAGTACAACCGTTAATAGCAGAGCACATTTTAAGGACATTTTTTATTACTCAACAAAAAGCACTACGTTTTTTATCGTTTTCAAATAATGAACCGCACGTAACGCGGTCACAACCGAAACTATTTCTACACCTACAATACTGTGGAGCAGTTTGCCAATTTATGAAGTTTGTGAAAAAGCAAATAAAAAAAATAGCAGTTAAGAAAAAAGAAGGTGCGAACATTCAATGAATGTCTTGTTAAAAGGTTTTTAAACAATTTATTTATTTGTTGGCTCAACGATAACAATTGGCTTAGTTATTTGTTAAGCCAAGAGTGAAAAAGAAAAAAAAATAATAAAGACAGTAAATAAAAAGAACCGAACTTAGTAGCGTGAAAAGATTTCCGGTACACTCATTTCACTCAGATTGAAGTAGGCTAAAATTGTTTCATTTTGAGAGACATCACCTTAAGGGGAGCAGTACAAGGTAAGGCCGGAAAAAAGTATGTTTTTTATAATTTTTGTTTTTTTAGTAGAATGCAAATAAATAAAAAAACCAATAAGATCACTTTCTAAAACTTTTATTAAGCTCTTAGGCGATAGTTTTTAAATAGATACATTTAAAAGAAAAAAATTGTCAATCCGACGAATACTTTTTGTTTAATCAGTCCGCCAGTTTGGAAAATCACATCTCAAGTAAAACCAGAGAACGAAAATAAACGGTACGATATTCGTAGATGACAGACTTATCATTGTGTAGCGTATATGTTTGTGTACCCGAACGCACACACATACACTACACAAGGATCGAATAAAAAATGAGCACAAACATTATCATTCTATACTGTTCGACAGAAAAACATAAAGCACTGTTTGTTAGATTTGAGTATTAAGTATTCAACACAAACAGAATACGGCATAACTTTTAGCGTAGGCTACGCATTCTGAATCCACGGTGGGTGGACAGCCTATCGATAATTTTATCATTTTAATTATCCATAAATTGCCGATAACGATATCGAAAGTTATAATTTATCGATAATGAACATATAAATTTATCGATAAGAGACAAAACTATCAATAAATTGTCGTTCTTGATGAAGATATGGAGATTAATCGATATGATTATAGCGAAAAATGTATCGTAAGCTGTCGGTCTTGATAACGATATAGAAAACATGATAGTCACATTACACCTGGTGGATTTAATTGCACATGAATCAATAAAAAAAATTTATGTGTGTGGCTGCCACACACGGTAGAAGTGAAACTTTTACCCAAAAATGGAATTTCTGGGAAGATTGCTAATTTATTTTATTAGCATTCCCTCTTTCGGTACATGCAAATGGTTAAAAAGCAGTCTTCCTTCATACCAGTAGTAGTTCAAGAACTGTCTTTTTAACCGATTTCAAAAAGGAGGAGGTTCTCAAGTTCGTCGGTTTCTCCATTTTTTTTTTTTAATGTATGTACATCGATAACTCCTAAACCATATGCCTGACTGCCATAATTTTTGGTGAAAAGATAGATATCATAAGCATGGAGGTACCCGTAAAAAAGTGGGCGTGGCAATACTAGATCTCGCAATACTAGATACCACTGTATCTCAAATTATATTGACACTAGGGTACTGTAATTTAATGTAGGGGAAGGCATAATTATTACAAATTACCGGCAAGAAAATGGGCGTTATTCGACAAATGGGTGTGGCAATATTAGAAAAAGAGTGTATCTCGAATAATATGGCACTGCAATTTGCTAGGCATTATTAGAACAAATTACGGTCAATAAAGTGGGCGGAATTCGACTACTGGGCGTGGCAATATTAGAAAAACAGTGTACCTCGAATAATATTGACACTAGAGCACTGAAATTTATTTTAGTACAGGGGTAGGCAAAATGATTAAAAATTACGGTCAATAAAGTAGGCGTTATTAGAAAAATGGGCGTGGAAATACTAGATAAACACTATCTCAGTTAATATGGACGCTGGGGTACTGAAATGAAGTAAACGGGTAGGCACAATTATTACAAATAACGCTCAAGAAAGTGGGCGCTTATATTACAATGGGGCGTGGCAATATTAGAAAAACACTATATCTCGAATAATATTGACGCTAGGGTAATAAAACTCGTTACAAGAATGGGTATAATTATTTCAAAACACGTGACATCTGATTTAAATTTAAGGGACAGATGTTTAAGAACAATTGTATTGTATTAATTTTATTATATAGAGTATTATATAGAGTCGATAAAATATAACCTTTAATAATTGAAAAATTATTGGAGTTATATAAAGACATAACTTAAAACTTATGAAAGAAGGTCGTAATTAATTTACAAATAATTTGTGATTATTTGTGTGTGTTTACACACAATAAATTCAAAATCTAAGTTTTCAAAACACAAATCTTCATGTCGTCATAGTTTAATATCAGCTAACTGCTGAAGCTAAGATCGACTGTGAAATAGAAGAGCAACAACAACTGGCACAACAAAATCTTTGAGTGTTTAGAAAAGCTTTGATCTATCTTCGAATAATAGAACTTACTTTCCCTGAAAGTATGCTTCACAAATTAGAAGAACTTTAAGCTGCTTTCATATCATTTGTATTCTCGTACATGCAAGTCAGGGTAATTTACTAATTGCATTCGTGAAACAAGTGGAAAATTAAGAGCTTAGTGGATCACAGCACGAATCACGAAAAAAGGCTACTGATGAGTTGGTGTAGCGGTCAACGAAACAGATGTCTAGTCTGCTATGTGATTGATACTCTATAGGGTATTGTTGTTGTTGGTTGTTGTTCCTTCAGTTGTTTTCTTCGGAAAGCAACATTGACCTTGAGCTCGATAAAATATAACCTTTAATAATTGAAAAATTATTGGAGTTATATAAACACATAACTTAAAATTTATGAAAGAAGGTCGTAATTAATTTACAAATATTTTAAAATTATTTTTTACTTTTTAGTGATTTTGTATTCGGTTTTTTTTTTTTTGTAAAAAGTTTTTTTCATTAAGCCAACTTATATTTTCAACATGGCAATATCATAGGAAATATCAATTGTCCCTTTTGTTTATGAACCGTTAATGCAAATTTCAAGGCTCGATTCTCATTGCACATACGACAGTTCTTGTTAGTTTTATTTTTATTTATATGTAAATATTTTAAAAAAAAATTTGTCGAAAAACCTGTGTAGGGGATAATATATTTTTCATTCATACTCATTAGGTCGATCCTGATGATTTTTCAAAAACTTTTTATTTTAGTTACTATGTAAACAAAGTAGCCTTTCTTATTGCATAAAAAGATTTTGAAGATTCATCAGTAAGCATGAAAAAAGCATGTAGTGAGTTTGATGGCGCCGGACTAAATTATTCGGTAATTCTAAGTCCAGAATCAGGCTCTTTACCAAATTTAACATCGAAATAGACGGTTTGTGTTTTTTCCGCAAATCTCGAATGCATAATTTTTTATTTTAAAAATATCATATAAAAAATCCCAAAATAAATCGGATTTTCGAGCAGAATAGCTCAAATTGTTTCATTTGCAACCGTCGTTTACAATTCCGGAGGGTGCGCAGGATCCCAAATATTTAAGCATTTTAAATACAATTCTAATATATTATTGCCAACTAAAATATTTTAAATATAAAAAATATTTATTTTATTTGAAATGCACTTTGCGGTTCTTCACTTTGGCGGTACGCCAAAACTAATGATTTTACGAAAAAAAAGGTCATAACTTGAATTGTAGGAAATTTTTTTAGTCTTATTTGGTATATACAGTATTGGACAAAACATATTGGACTAAAAGAAAAGTATGGTTTCTTCGCAAATATTGATTTATTTTATCTATATAGACTCCGATAGTATATGATCGATAAATAAATATGAAACGTCAAGGGCACAGCAAACAAAAAAAATATCACTTGGAGTTTTGTTGTTGTTTTACCTTCCCATGTGATGCTCAGAGGAATCATGCTATCAGAAATGCATGCGACCATGATACAATGATAAGGCCGCTGCGCTGAGTGCTCTCACGCGTCAACGAAGAGTGGATAATGAGAAGCAACATATATGTCAAAACGACGAATTTCGTAGAAATTGCAAATGAAGAAAATATTTTATGTTTCCAAGTTGCAAACAGTGCAGTCGCGGGTGTTAAACTTGTACTAATTTGAGTGAAAATATTATACAAAAAGTGTAATAAAAACTATAAAATGTGAAAGAAGTCTTAAAATTGCAAAAAAACCTGTACCAGTTTTAACCTAAAAACAACTGCGAAACGTGAGCATAAAGAAATTCGCGATGAACAGCTGATTTTGACATCAATGTAGCTTTATTCTGCTTTCTACTCCATTCCTCTCCGTGATGATCTTACCTTATAATTCGGCCATGCATGCGACAAAACATATTCGACTGCTTACAATGTTCTCAAAATTTAACTGTACATGTTCCGTTACAATTATGAAATGAGAGTATTGTAACAAGTAAATAAAAACGAGTTTTTTTTATTACTCTCCTTTTGTCAGTGGTCCAGTAATGTTGATTAGAAGAAGGTAGGCGATTACGAAGTAAATATTGAATAATTACTAACTAAGCTTTTATTTTTAGAATTGATTTTAAGATGGCTCGGTCAAAATACAACGCAAAAGTAAAGTCCTCTAAAAGTATCGCTGGTCTTAATAATAATAATAAAATCCCTGATGCACAAAGAAAAAAGGTCACTTTTGGCGGGCAGGATATTTCGGACTTGAAAAACCTGAAAAAAAACAAAAAACTGTTATGTTAAAGTACACACTTAAGACTTGGATAGACATTGAGTTTTTTTTAAATTTTAGTTTTATAAAAAAATGGTGGCTCGCTAAAGTTAAAATTGAAGAAATGTATATAATTTGAGGGAAAAAGTAGATACCTTAAAAAAAGCTCGATGTCAATTTTTGAAAAATTAAGTGAGGCCTTAAAGGCCACACAAAATTCCATGTCTTGTCCACCGATTTTTTCTTGATGCCACAGGCATTTTATTATTACAAAAAAATGACGCTACAAATAAAAACAAAAAGGTTTTTAAAAAATTGAAAACTTCTTCAAAAATATGCAAGATTTTTTAAATCACTATCTTTAACCGTTTTTACGCAATCCCCTCATAAATCTCACCATAATTTTTTACAAGTAATGTATGTAAGTCCCCTTAATTAAAGAAACGTTCACTTTTTTGCTATTGTGACTAATCAAACTGAGTAAAATTAAAGTTATATTTTCATTTAACTTTTCAACTGAAATAAATAAATATCTTTTCTTTTTTTCCAACCTAGCCGCAAATAAATTCACTTTTCATCTCTTGCATGTTCTGCAAATATTGACTGCAAAAAAATCACTTCATCCACACCAAGAAAACATGGGTGGTAACATCAAAACATAGCCGCACATGTTGAGTTACGTTTATATTACTATTGAGCAACACAAACACACACACACACACACAAGAGAGATTCACTTCCGGTTGCGACATTTTTGATTTTGGTTTGCCTCAATGTTTGATTTTCTTCAATATTTTTATACTTTTTTATTGCTCTTGACTTAAGAGCTCAGACATGATATTTTTAAACTTGTTTTCTTCAGTTTTTTTTTTTTTCTCTCCCACATTTAAACTGCATTTGAGGTGTATTTTTTTATTTGTACTATGAACTTTGTACGTGAGCGTTTCCAACTTTATGCTTTGCCTGCAACACCTACACTTTCCACACATTATGACCTACCAGGGAGTCTACCACAGAGCATTTTGTGTGGTAGAATTATTTTTATACTCTGTGTATGTGATTTTATAAAAGTGCTGCAAAAAAAGCAGTCATTTTTTATTTTAAATGTATGTGGTATTTTTTTATTGGTTGCAATACGTAGCTATTCAACAGATGTAATATTTATGGCGGCAATGCTTTCAGAAGTAAACATTAGAGGCAGCAACAGTTGACAATATAGCGAGGCTATGAAATAATGAAAGTTTTAAAAAAATAGCAAAAAAACGCACTCAGTATTTAGCTTTCCTACTCATAATTGAAGCAGAAAAAAATATATGAATGAACTGAAATTTAATTTTTTTCTGGTTTCATACTGGAGTTGATAAATGACTACATTAGTGCACATATTGTCAATATAAAAAACTAATAAAAGAACATTTTTTTATCAATCTAAGCAAGACCGGATCATTTTGTATGCAGGAAAAAAAGTCAGAAGTTCTGGGTTTCAAACGCGATTTATGGCATATTTTTTTTTTAAATCGGATAAAATTCATGGAGAGTTCTTGATCATCCTAAATGTCCTTTTTGTTAAAAATAATCATGCTTTTGCAATGTTATTTCCTATTGTTTCACTTCTTATGCGAATTCTTATAGAATTTCGAACAGAGTGAAATTTCCTTTCTTTCGAACTGTCTGAACGAAATCGTAACTTTTTCGTACCATTTTCGTTAAGACTCGTTACGAAAACGGTACGACATTTCATTACAAAGTCGTGTCAACCCCTTCATACGATCTTCGTTAGGATTTCGCAACGAAATCGGATTTCAAAATCGGAAAGATTTCGAAATATTCTTAACGAAATCGTTACAAACAAAGTCGATGTGTTTTCGGCAATTGGGTTCTATTGGAACTTTTTTGGATTTTGTAGATTCTTTGATCAAACATTTTTTTGGCAAATAGTTTCCATTCTATTTTTGAAACTGTTGGGTCAGTGGATTTTTTTTTTTGGTTTTGTGGACTCTTTGGACAAATATGTTCCACTTCCAATATTTTTGTAATTATTTGGCCATCAAAAATTTTGGATTTTTTGACAAAAAGGTTCCGCTTGCACATATAGTTCATTGGAATTTTTTTATGTTCTCCTTTTACAAACATTTTCTGACAAATAGTTTCCACTTTCAATATTTTCCGTTCCAATTGGGTCATTTCAACATCTTTGAGCTTGGTGGACTCCTTGGACAAAAATATATGGTTCTATGGCCAATAGATTCTATAACTTAAATTATTTATGGTACTACTGGGATCATTGTTACATTTTAGATTTTGTGGACTTCTTGGACAAAAATGTTTTTTGACAAATAGGTTCCACTTGGACAAATAGCATCAACTTGCAATTTTGGAATTAGTTGGTAAGTAGGTCAAAAATTCATAATTTTTGTCCAAGAAGTTCACTAATCCCATTAAAGTTATTTAAGAACATATTTCTTAAAATTTCAATATTTGTGTTCAAGGAGTCCACTTAATCCAAAAAAGTTCCAATCACTCAACTAGTTCCAAAAATAGTGTAAGTAGAACCTATTTGTCCAAGTGTCTAAATCCACTTAGTACAAAAAAACTTAAATGACCCAACTAGCCGCAAAAATATTAAAAGTGTAATCCATTTCATCAGGTGGAATTTGTCAAGAAAAATTTTATTTAAAAAGTCCATTAAGCCCAAAATGTTCCAATGACCCAACTAGTACCAAAAATATTAAAATTGTAACCTGTGGTACGAATTTGGCAAAAAAATCCCAGATTTTGATCCAATTAGTCAATTCAACCCAATAAAGTTTCAATGATCTGAGTAAGCCTATTTATCGAGAAAATTTTTATTCAAGGAGTCCACTAAGCCCAAAAAATCCTAGTGACGTTTCAAGTTCAAAAAACACTTAAATGTGAACCTATTTGTCGAAATGGAAAGTAAGAAAAAAATCCAAGATTTTTGACCAAGGAGTTTACAGAACCTTAAAAAGTCCCTATGACCCAACTCGTATCATATATAATAGAGCCTTGCATGAATATATTCATCAAGTGAATATACCCTGATTCTCTGCTGTAGCAGTCACTGCAAGCAAAGCTGCAAGCGAATAAATGTAAACAACAGGTCGTGCAGCAACAGGTCGTGTAGCGCAAGGTATATTTAACAAGGTGGTGTCGTCTCGGAGCGGTGGGTACCACAGCTGTCAAACAGTGGTACAATATAATTTACAAATTTTGTTATTTGTTTTGCTTTTATTCGTAAAAACCTGGTTTTGACAGATGCGGTACCCACCACAAGAGAGAATTTTAAGTACTAACACTACCTTGTCTTGTTATAAGTACCATGGTGTAGCGCAAGAGAATAACTTTTTATTTGTTCTCTGTATTCTTTTCATACACTCTTGCACTGAGGTGAGCTTGCGTTCTACGCGTTGCTTCCGTTTTTTCTCTGAGCACTTAACAAACTACACGAATACTCAGGTATCTGCTGCAGTGACCTGAATAAGAGTTAATATGTTGGGTTTTCCCCGCAATAAGCTTTTTGTTATTCTTAATGCATATTTGTGTTATATTTTGTTGCTTTATTCGCTACCTTCCATACAAAAAACACAAACACTGTTGAAAATAGTTTATATCGACAATAGATGGACTCATAGAGGGGTCACATATATGAGTAGGTCCTATTATTACCCCCCCCCCAACATTTCTCCCCAACACACCTACCCCCTATCTACCAACCTTCTTTGGGTTCCCATACAACAAACACAAACACTGTCGAAAATAGTTTATATCGGCCGTAGCTGAACTCTTAGAGGGGTTAAATATATGAGTTTGTCCTATTATTTTTTGCCCCTCAACATTTCTCCCGAACACACTTACCCCTTATCTACCACCCTTCTTTGGGTCCTAATACAAAAAACATATATTTTCTACGAACGAACGAATAAAAAAATATTCGCTAAATATTCAGGGTATGAACACTGATATTTTTGTTATTTTTTATTGCTTCATTTGCTACCAGCTGATGTTAGTAAAGCATCGTGCTCTTATTCTCTTCGTTTCTTATATCTGAATAAAACAAAGAGAATGTATTAGCAGGTATGAGCAAAGCAGAAAAGGAATAGAGGAAATTTTTTATTCTATAGCAAGAGAATATAATATACAGGGAGGCGAAAAAGCATATTCATGCAGGGCTCCATTATATAATCCATGTGGAGCCTAGATCTTTGTCCACAGTCTACAAAAATCGTAAAAGTTGCAATGGAACTACTGGGAGCAACATTTTTCTTTAAGCTGTTCAGATTTCATTCCTGCCTTTCATTACCGTGAGCGGCGCATAAGCTGTCTCATGAGCATTAAAAGTCTCATTTACGTTCTCGTACACGAGTGGTGTGTACGTTTTGGAAGGCACAAGGTATATGGTAGTGTCGTGACAGATCGGTTACAGCAGCTGTAAGCACATAGTATATTATAATTTGCGAGTTTTGTTAATTTTTTTTTTTGCTTTTATTCGTAAAAATCTGATTTTGACAGGTGCTGTACCCACCACAAGAGAGTATCATGGGTCGGCACTAAAGCTCTGCAAAGAGCCATCCAAGCATACTAGTTATATGTTGTTATTTCTTCTTATATCAACTTGTATCGGTTTTGCTCTCTAAGCATTGAGTATGCATGGAATATTTCTCTTTTACATAACGATAGAACAACATGTATGAGAGAGTGAAATTTACAAGGTAGCCTTGATAACTACCTTTTTTCTCACGAGCGGCGATCGGGAGTTGTCAAATCAATACAAAGTTTAACTTTTCATCTGTTTTGCTGCTTCTTCGTTTTCTCTTTCCAATGTGTTTTTGACAACTCCAAATCGCCAACAGAACTGTCACTCCTACATTGTAAATCATTATACCGTGAGTGAAATTATCAAGCATCAAGAATACTAATTTGAGCACGAACGCAACAAAACAGATATATCGGTAATATCCCTATAGGAACAAACTAACTTGTTTTTAAAAACAACTAATTAAAAAACTAATTTAAAATAAACCAGTATATGAACTACTTTTAATTATATTAAGGCGGCAACTACTCTGATGTTGACATGTTTAAATTGCAAATTTTTATTAGATTACGAGTTTATATATATTTAACCATGTTATTTCATCAAATATTATTAACTTTAGGCCATCAGTAATAGTTTTCAATTGGTTGTTTTAAAGTCATTAACAAATAGTTTAAATATAACTAATTTAACAAGAAGTTGAAAATATATGCAGACGAAAGTCAATTGACTTATTTAGCGGACATCACCATACAAAGTAAGTTAGTTCGTTCTATGGGAAAAAGTCAGAATTTCAACTAGTTGTGGTTGACAAAAAACTACTTTATTAACTACTTTTAAATTAGTTGATTTTCCTACAGGGATTGTTATCTCTACTTGGAACATCTGGATATGTGTCGTCAAAAACATAAAGAATAAAGAGCGAATAATTTCAATAAAATAATTAATGAAACACTTTACATAAGTGCAATGCATTCAAATTTTAAATTTATTTCATTAAAAAATAAACATAAAAAAGGCAGTTTGTCGAAAACTTAATGAAATTAAAAATTTATTAATTAATAATTAATAAATGTGGTACAAGTACCTTATATAAAGCTATCGATTCACAGAATCCATATTCATTACACCATTACTTTTTTTTTTAGTAGCATAGAAAAAGTAGACGCACGAGCTTAACACAATGAAAACTATCTGGAATATCCATTTTGAATGGATATATCCAATTAAAAAAGAGTAAAAACAGTTACTCTGCTTAGTGGAGCCGATAAAGCGAAAAAAAGCTTTTACTACAATGAGAGCCAGAGAAAGAGATGATACGATCTCTGCTTAATCCAAACATGTAAGCATAAATTAAGCTCTACTCGTTGTGGTATTTGTATCAATAATATCAAATTCTTACTTGTTGTATCTGTTTCTACAAATAGAATGGATGGTTCTCTGCAGACCTTTAGTGGGCACACGTTATGAGAACTCATTTCAAGGTCTGACCAAGGTTCATTAATATAGGTTAAGTCACTTGAGAGAAAAGCACTCTTTTGTAGCCTTTGCTCGAAATGTCAAAGTAGCTGTTAGCTAAAAATGTTACAGATTCGTGTTTTTTTTCTTGATTTCCTTTCATCCATTCTGACAGTTCGACCGAGCTTCTCTCAAGTGACTTAACCTATATTAATGAACCTTGGGTCTGACCAAAACGTATGCGCTCGTGGACGAGAGCGATGAAATAGTTTCTAGGGTACACGTCCGTGAGCGCGTACGATTTCTTGTGTACCTTTATGCTGGTACGCTCATAAAGGTACGCGAGCGGGCCTTTTCGTTCCCCGGTATCTATTTAATGATATTCAAATGCTGGCTTACTATTATTTTTTTCCAAACTATGCAGCTAAACGTTATGCCAAGCTTATGCTGATAATTTTTATTTTATATATCAGAATATAAAAAAAAAAAACGAAAGGGCAATTTCAGCCCTTAAAAGGACTTGGACCGAGCTTTTTATGATTAATTGTGTTGTGCGTGTTGTGAAATGTTTGAACACAAATGATCGAGAATGGGACCTACAAGTTTTATGCCGACTCCGAACGGCTTATGTTCTCAAGAAGGTTTTCATGTCAGTTTTTACTCTCTGAGGATTGCCATTGTCTGCAGAGAGCTGACGGCTGAACAGAAAACTTAATTCAATTGAAAACACATTCTGTGTCAGATGGGATTTGAACCTGGGTGCTATCGCATATAAAACGGCCGCCACAAAAAAAAATAAAAGCTAAAAAATATGTTAGCAGTAGTAAAATTCACCTTTTTTTAACTCTTATCATAATGTATGTTGCACGTCATTATCTTTATAATTGCAGTCGCATAATAAACAAAACTCTTAAGATGGATTAGTTTAGATAACAATGATTAGTAACTGGTAAATATATAAAAAAAAAACTTTTAAATTTTATGAATATTAAATGAAAATGTTTGTAGAAGATTAAACTAAGATGAATCTCATCTGTGTTATCTAAAAACCATTTCATAATATATATAAATCTAAATTCTAAGCATGTTCAAGCGATAGTCACGAGTAATTAACTCTTTTTAGAGCGTATGTCTAGAGATATTTTGCTAATTGCTAATGTAAGCCTAAATTAGCACGCTTTTTTATATTTATTTGCCAAAAATTTTTTAAATGCACATTACAGTTAGTTGCAATAAACAGCAAACTTGATAATGACATCAACATTAAAAATTATTTCAACACTGACTAACACTATTCTAACATTAAAAATTGTTATCTTATCTAATGATAAGTTTTTCTTAAATTTTGCTTCTAATAAATTTATTTAAATCTTTTGGCTACAAAAAAAGCACATAAAAGACTCTACTTGAATACTTGTTGGTTCAGTCAGGTTTTGACCGAAACGACAAACTGTATTTCCAACAAATAACCAAATTTACACTCCCCACGGAGCTGATAACTACTGACAATACTTCAATAACGGAGCATACTTTGGGGAACATTGCCCAAGTAAAGCAGGAAAAATGCTTGCACAACCTTTACAACGCATCAACTCAGGAACGTCCAAACACAGTGATTACAGCACCAACGAAGGCAACCATCCGTATGCGATCACCGATCACGGTTATGGCAAAGATGCTGTCAAAGTGCTGCATGTTGAGAGGAATGGGCCAGTGCATACGATAAAGGAATTTGAGGTGGGCACACATTTGAAGTTGTACAGCAAAAAGGATTATCTGACAGGTAGGAGCAAAGAGCTTTTTAGCTCTCAAGAAAATTAAAGAAATTAAATAAAAGTTAACCAAGATCATTCAAAGATTATATTTTGCTGAAAATTTATAAAAAAAAAATCTATGATAAAATTAAATCGGATGTCCTCGTTTAACCTTTTTTTCTTTCAATTTAATTTTTAAATTTTTTTAAATTTTTCTCTTTCTCCTTTTTTATTTTTATGTACAGGCGACAACTCAGACATTGTTGCCACCGATTCGCAAAAGAACACCGTTTATCTGCTGGCCAAAAAGTATGGCATTCAGAATCCTGAAAAGTTCGCCATACTGCTAGCCAATCATTTTCTCAAAAAATACGCTCATGTCGAGGAGGCGCATGTTCACATTGAAGAGTATCCTTGGCAGCGCATAAGTGAGGATGAGACGGACACTGGCTGCAATGATGAAAAAATTTCGAATTTCAGCAACAACAAGAATTTTAGCTCCTTCAACAATCGTCAGCTACATAATCACGCTTTCGTCTACACACCCACCGAGCTGCACTATTGCGATGTGGTGTGCAAACGTAGCGGTGCGTAAACACTGCTCATGGCTGCAAAAATTTAATTTTATTTACTCTTCATTTATTGACTAACATCATTTTCATCAACAGCATCATCACCATATTATATTGTCTCACTATTTTCATTACAATTTCTTTCTCTCGACCTCATCTAGATCCCAAGCAAATTGTCATCAGCGGCATCAAGGGCCTTCGTATTCTCAAGACCACCAAATCGTCCTTCGTCAACTTTGTCAATGATGAATTCCGTTCATTGCCAGATCAACACGACCGCATTTTTAGCACTGTCGTTGATTGTGCCTGGGAATATTCGCATACCGATAATTTAAAATTCTGTCAGTCCTGGCGAACGGTTAAGCATATTATTATTAAGAATTTTGCTGGCGATCCAAATGTTGGCATCTCTTCACCCAGTGTCCAGAATACGCTACATATTACCCAGAAGGAAGTGCTAGACGTCATTCCCGAAGTCTCTGTCATATCCATGACCATGCCCAATAAGCATTACTTCAATTTCGATACCAAACCATTTCAATCTGTTGCTCCCGGTGACAATAATGAGGTGTTTATACCGGTAGATAAGCCACAGGGCACTATTTATGCTCAGTTGGCACGTAAGGAAATAAAGAGTCGTCTGTAATGTGTGTGTGTGTGTGTATGAGATTGATTTCCTGTTAAATTAGTAATAATTTTTTATTCTTCTTTCAATTTATTAAAAGTAACACAAATTAAATAAAGACACATTTCTTTTGTTAATCTTTTGTTTTATTGGCTTGAAAAGAAGTTGTATTTATTATTTTATAAAATTTGAAATTTACTCAGAAAGAAGTTGAAATTAAATTAAAAAATATATCATCAACTCTAATGCGCACTTGTTGTTTCTACTGTCCGACTTAAGTTGAAATTTTGGCCGAATCCTTAAGGGGTCAAAAGCTCATATTTAAAGCTATGAAAAACTTAAAGCTTTATAAAGTTACTTACTTACTTAGGTGGCTATAACAACCCGTGTTCGGGTTTCGGCAGACCTCCCTAGTCTTCCTCTTGACGTTAAGCTTGAGGGGTCGCTCCATGGACCTTAGACAGGGAATGTGCGAAGGGTTTGGATCCCGCCATATTACTACTGCCCTATGAAAACCAAACCAGCGGATAAGAACCCTTATTAGGTTGACGACCACCGCAAACGAAAAATGGACAACGCTTTACAGATATATATAAAGTTCAAGCTATGAAATAACTATGCTTATTTTAATTTTCAAAGTAATTGTATTATGAAATTATTCATATTTCATTCATTCCGTTATATTCCAAAAAGACTACAATAGGCTTATGATAATTAAAGTAAGAAACAAAAATATTTGATTCGAATTTCCTTAAGAATCGTCTAAAACCCGCATTGATTATCGTTTTAAATTTAGTAGTAGTAAGTGTTCGAGCATTAGATATTCTATTCTTTTCATTCTATTATTTTTTAATATTTCTGCTGAACACACCTAATCCCTATCCGCCAACCTTCTGGGGGTGTTCATAAAAAAAAACACAAAACTGTCATTTACAGTTCATATATCTTCCGAATGTAGCCCTAAAGGCGTTATATGTATAAGCTGGTTCTATTGTTTTTTGCCCTTCAATATTTCTTTTCAACACAACTACTTCCTATCTGTCACTCTTCTGGTGGTCCCCATTAAAAAAGCACAAAAACTGTGGATTATGGTTATATATATATGAGCTGGTTCTGTTATTTTTTACCTTTCAATATTTCTTCTGAGCAAACCTAACCCCTATCTGCTAACTTTCTGGGGGTCCCCATAGAAAAAACACAAATACTGTCGATTATAATTCATATATCTCTCAAATGGACGCCTAGAGTAGTTAAATGTATAAACTCGTTCTATTATTTTTTTCTTTTGACACATTTCAACATTTCTTTTGAACACATCTATTCCCTATCTGTCACCCTTCTGGAGGTCCCCATATAAAAAGCGCATAATCTGTCGATTATGGTTCATATCCGAATTGACCCCTAGAAGAGTCAAATATACGAGCTGATTCTATAAATTTTTACCTTTAACAGTGCTAACGTTAACATTATTGCACACTTTAGGAATGTTCATGGACTGTTCAAAGTTAAAAAAGATTTCCCAACGCTGACCCCGCTAGGCCAAATTGAAATATATTCTTATTTTTCGTATTCTTAAGCCATCTATAAATTGTTTATGGATAATCTTCTAAAATATTTTTGCCGTAAGTTTAATTGCATTAACCACAGCTTATGTAAGTATTTATAAAATATCTTTTGATTTGAATTTTTGTGATATTTATTAAGGCTTTTCGGAATTAATGACGTCACTTGTATAGAAGGTAGAGGGAGTTTTGATTCGATTTTACCTTAGAGTGGATATTAAAATTCAAAACCTACGTGTTCAAAACATATCGCGGCATGTCATTATTAGATTACATAAATATAAATATGAAAAATTTTTTGTTTTAATTTTTTCATATGAATTAGAGGTCGCTACCAGTTGTCAAAGTTTAGCCCGCACACAAGAAAACGTCCCTTGGTGTCATTCGCCGATTTGAATGAGCTTTAAGCCAGACATGCTCATCCAGTAGCTCATCTTGCTCGCGTTACCCGCCATACAAATTTTTTCCTATCATGAGCTTTGTCTTTGCGCTTATGCGAAAGCAAAATCACGTATAAAAAACAACAACACAATGCACAAAAAAAAAAAAAATAAATGCATATAACAGCACCACAAGACGCTGTTGACGATCATCTAATTTTTAACGCGTAAACAACAACAAATGCATGAAAATTATACGTTGCTTGTGTATTAATGCACGCAGTATTTGTTTTTGTTTTTTATTATTTCTTTTTTTTTCATTGTAAAAAGTTACGATGCGCAATATCTTGTGTTTGATATTGTTTTTTAAAAATCATTTGCTCTTTTGTAAAATTTCGTGAGCTCCACTGCCTTAAACGTATTTTTTTAAAGGTGCGGCAACTCAGATTTAAAGATTCAAAATGGCGTCCGAAAATTTCACATAAGTACCTTTTTTCACATAATGGCCATATTGGAGCCGCCATTTGGAATTTTAAATTTTTGACTCCAGATTCGTTTTTATCGTTTATCCAAACCCATAGGTACCTGATTTCATGTAGATACGAGGTCGTCTTCTAGTTTTGGCCCCTTTTTCCTGCCATTTGTACCAATGTGCCTTGGTAGCATATCATTTAAAAATTAAAAAACAAATTTACTAGTTTGTTATGGTACACAGGGTGCCTCGCAATTGAGTGCAACTATTTACGGAGGTGAAAGGTTATGTTGAGCTCAGAAAAAAATCGTATGGGAGAAGGGGGGGGTCTATTTTCCACCCTCCAAAGTCGTGAAATTCTGAGAAATTTGCACTCAAACTTGAAATTTGGTAGTTTACACCGATTGATTTCATCTTTGAACGAGCACAGCTTAGTAACGATTATGTCGGCACTGTTTGTTGATATAACGTTGATAATATGCCTTTGCAAAGTTATCAAAAAAAGTTTTCCGTAACTTAGTTTTTGTGCTAGAAACAATAACGTGAATCAAGGCTGTGAAATATTAATTAACCCTGTAGCTCGTAAGAATGTGAAAATAGACCCCCCTTCCCATACGATTTTTTTCTCAGCTTGACATAACTTTTCACCTCCGTAAATAGTTGCACTCAATTGCGGGACACCCTGTATATTCAAATAATGTGTTGACCCGTAAAATTAAAAGAAACAATTATTTTCTTAGTTCTTAATTATTTTCTTATTTCTTAAGGACCACCCTAATGCGTATGCTTTGATTTTAGTTGAAAAATATGGAAATTTTCAAGTGATTAGATTAATTTTTGTAAAATTTTAAGATATTTTACTTTATACGGCAGGTAGACGTGGCTTTTATTCAATTTTGTCAAATTTCATTGTCCGTCAATACACTCTTATGAAATTTTAGAGATTTTACAGTTTGGATGACGTCACTTTGTATGGAAGGTAGTTGTGGTTTTCATTTGACCGTAACGTTGGCTCCATCTTCAGTTTTGAAAAAGTATGAACAGTAACTTTTTCTGAATGTCCCTTCAGGATTATTCTTACTCCAAATATGACAGTTTTGCTTATTTATATAACCGCTAAGACAGTAATGTGCCTCATCGCTAGAGATGATTTCACGATAAAAATGCGAATTTTAGTAATAAATTTCCACGATTTGTAAACGCTGTTCCGGTGTAAGACTTTGGATGGTAAATTGCCAAAGTATGCTGAACATGAATGTCAAACATATGTGTTGACTTGGACATCTGGTTTGACAGCTATATCTCTATGAAATTCTATACATCTAAAAAAACAGCCTTTGCTAAATAGAGGTCGAACAGCCGTAATTGCCAAAAAGAGCCGAAAATCGGCCAAACCGAATTGGAATATTCGATTGGACACTAGTTGATACTATTGTATGGAGGAAATCAAATTATCTTAAGAGTCCCTAGCAAAAATTGATTAAAAATTTGCAATAGCTTCCTTTGACATTTGATTTTATGATTCATTACTAAAAGAAATAGAAGAAAAATCAATTCAGAATAAATGTTGATCCTGTGTTCAAATTTTTTTCTTCAGATTCTTCATTAAGTTAGCAAGAAACGCATTTTTAGAAAGTGTTTTCGATTACCGCCAATGACATGCTTAGGTAAATTGAATGCGTTCTGTAAGTTAGAAGGTAATTGAGAACTATGCTTTTCTGGATTGTTTTCTCAATTGTATTAACTGCAATTTTTGTTGAGTCATTGTCAATTGTTTCGATATTTAAATACTACTTTAGTTACACGCCTAAAATAAAGTCAAAATTCATACAACTTATATACAAAATTTTAATTTTATTATACCCCCACCTTTATCATTAACTTTAACTTTATCATTCTGTTTGTTTCGCCTATAAGAAATTGTCGTACTGTGTATTGCGTATGGGCAAAATTAGGCAAGGAGAAATAGGCATAAATTTGTATATCTAAATATGGGCTATTCTAAAGCTTTTTGATAAAACGTCCACGGGAGGTCTTCTAAAAGAATATATGAAAAAAAATATGTGTAAATCTACTATTCAAAAATATAAATTCCAGAAAATTTCAGCCCTTAAAAACCATTTGTTGGAATTTTCGTAGT